>MCJB01035691.1:0-13342 GCA_002018475.1 Nicotiana obtusifolia | reverse complement strand
AAGTCAATCCACGGTTGACTTTTGTGACTTAGACTTTCATAAATGAGACCATGTGTCTCATTTCTTCTCAATTCACTTCGAGTACATTTTACTCGACTTAATTTCACATAATATAAATAATAAAATAAATTCGGGGCAATAAAGTGAGTCATCACAGGTGGCTATTATGCGGAGCGATAAGGGTGGCTATAGGAGCGATGGGTGGCTATTGATATTGTCAGGGAGGAGGGATAAGGGAGGTTATTACAAGAGTGATAAGGATGGTTATAGGAGAGATAAGGATGGCTATTGTCAGGGATGATATGTGATGATGTGGGGTTATTGTGTTGGTAATTTTTATGTGATGATGTGGGATTATTGCGTTGGTAATTTTCGTGTGATGTTGTGATTTTCCTTGTGTTTACTCTTATATCTTGTGCAACTTGTCTTGTTGTTTCGGTAAACTTGATAATAGTCTGATCTATGTTGAAATCGTTAGCCTATGGCTATTACTGGGCAGATTATGTTATATAGGTTCAGGTTGCACGCCGCAACAGGTATGATTAATGTTATATGGGATCGGGTTGCACACCGCAACATATATGAAATTTGGGCACGAGGTGCCGGGGAAAATATGATTGTTTTTATTATTGGCACGTGAGTTGTCCGTACGGTTTTGATAGAAATATGGGCACGAGGTGTCATGGAAACATGAAAGTGAGCTGGGACACGTGTTATGAAAATATGAAAGTGGGCGGAGTCTCGTGTTTTTTGATTATGAATGAGGTGTCACAGAGTGACTTTTATTTGAAAGAATTTATATTCGAAAGACATTTATTTGAAAGAACTATATTCGAAAGATATTTATTTGAAAAAAGTATATTCGAAAGATATTTATTTGAAAGAATTATATTCAAAAGATATTTATTTGAAGGAAGTATATTTGAAAGATATTTATTTGAATGAAATATATTCGGAAGGTATTTATTGGAAAGAATTATATGTGAAAGATTTATATTTGAAGGACGTGTTTAATTAGTTGAATTTTTGTTCCTTATTCGTTTGAGTAATAATTATGGTGTTCTTGTTGCCTTGCTGATTATATCACTGGTTGATTTTTGTTGCTATTACTACTAGCTTTTTCAGTACTAATTTATAATGCTATATTGCACAGGTTATTTGACTAGTGAGTGTGTTGACTGTACCTCCTCACTACTCCACCGAGGTTAGTCTTGATACGTACTGGGTACTGACTGTGGTATACTCATACTACACTTCTGCACATTTTTGTGTAGAGCCAGGTATTGGAGATATCGGACTCGGGTAGAGTTAGTGTGTTGATCGCAAGGATTCAAGGTAGAGTTGCTTGGTTGTCGCAGTCCCTTGGAGTCTTTCCAATTTATTGTACTATCAACTCTTATTCGAACAGTATTGCCTATTCGAACCTTGAGATCATTGCATGTATTCAGTTAGAGTTCATGACTCAGTATTGCCAGTCTTGGGAGGTTGTTATATTATTTTCCGCTTTTGTTTTCAACACTTGTATTAAATTATATGTTTCCAAAAAAATTGTAATCGGCTTACCTAGTCTTAGAGACTAAGTGCCATCATGATGCCTATGGCGGTATCAAAGCTCTAGGTTCATAGGTTTTACGAGTCACGAACGAGTCCAGTAGAGTCTTGCGGATCGGTACGGAGACGTCAGTACTTATCTTCGAGAGACTACAGAACTGTTAGGAAATTTTCACTTCTTTCATTCCTGTCGTGCGGAATTTGTTGATTTTGGAATTTGAGCCTTTCTATCTCTATTCTCTCACAGATGGTGAGGACACGTGCTATCTGGTCAGCTGAGCAGACACCCGCGCATTCTGCTTGGGCCGCAAGAGGCTAGGGCCGAGGTAGAGGCTGAGGAAGGGCACGTGCCGCAGCTAGAACACCTATCAGAGCAGCAGTTCAGGAGCCGCCAAAAGCTCCAATTGGGGGATAGGTACCAGAAGCGCCTGTTTTTACCCTCGTATTTCAGGAGACTTTAACAGAGTTCCAAAACATGTTTGGTACATTAACTCAGGCAGGATTGATCTCCGTTTCACCAAATATTTCACATATTGGAGGAGGAGTTCAGACTCCTACCACCCATACTCCAGAACAGCAAGTTCACGTTGGTCAGTTTTCGGGTATAGTATCGGTACATCATGTTATTCCGGTTCAGCCTGAGGTCAAGCCAAAGGTATCAGAAGAAGAACAAAAGAGACTTAGACAGATTTAAAAGGCATAGTCCACCTATCTTCAGTGGCACAGCTACTGACGATGCCCAGGGATTTCTAGAAAAGTGTCACCGTATTCTCCGCACCATGGGTATTGTGGAAGTGAGCGGAGTTCCCTTTACTATATTTCAGCTTTCAGGAACACCGTATCGATGGTGGCAAGCTTCTGAAGAGGGCGGACCAACCGATGCAACACCACCAACCTGGGCTCAATTTTTGAAAATGTTTTTGAAAGAGTTTGTTCCCCAGACTCTCTGGGATTCATGGCGCACAGAGTTTTAACGGTTGCGTCAGGGCACCATGCGCTGTCAGAATATGCTATAGGGTTTAGTCAGTTAGCCCATCACGCACCTATCTTGATTCCTACAGTTAGAAAGCGAGTGCGCAGATTCATTGAAGGGCTCAATTATGATTTTAAAAAATGTATGGCTCGAGAGTTGCAGACTGACATTCCATTTCAGCAAGTAGTAGAGATTGCCAGGATTTTAGAACGTGTTTGAAGTGAGGAAAAAGAGTCTAAAGAGGCCAAAATGTCTCAGACCTCTGGAGGATTCAGTGGATTCTACTCTGTAGCTATGACTAATCATGGCAGAGGCTAGAGCCGTCGGTCACCCCAGTCCGCAATTCATATTACTCGTAGTGCTCCAGTTAATACTTTTAGTGCACCACCAGCACGAGGTTCTTACAGTTGTTATTCCAGTTATCCTACGAGCAGTCGCGACCTCAGAGGGGTGGTTATGAGTGTTATGATACTAGGCACATCACGAGAGATTGTCTGGGAGAGACGAATTTCAACAAAACACTCAGGCTACAGGCTTTATTCAAGTTAATACTCCACGTGCACAGCCAGTTAGGGGTAGAAGACAAGCGGGTAGAGGGCGCCCAAGAGGGGAAGGCCTGGCCCGTTGATATAATTGCTATGAATTGGCTGAGGCTAATACACCAAATGGTGTCATTACATGTATGATTTAATTTTTAATAGAGGAACAATATTCTTATTTTGATTCGATCCCGATTGTCGAGGTGAAAGCTCCTTTCATGCTCCTTATATGGTGAGTCTGTGAATTGTACTCCACTCCCGTGTTTATCCCTGTTGGGAGATTTAATGGTGTTAGCTCATGTGTATCATATTTGTTTTGCACACTATTGTGGGCTATGAATCCAAAAGTGACTTTCGATTACTCACTACAGTGGATTTTGATGTAATTTATAGTTTATTACAATTTTATGAATTATATGCCCTACCGGTATGGGGCTTCATTATGTTTCATGAAATTGTTTCACAGAATTTATTTTTAAAAAAAAGAAAAGAAATGAAAAATCTCAGTGGCACAATGTGCAAAGTACTTGTGATTCAGAGTTGAGGATGGGATCCTCGCGGTTTAATGTGATTTGATATGTTTAACCCGGGCTTCTGCCGCGATGGAAGTTATATCAGTATGAGATCCTTGTGATTAAATTCATGTATTTTAAATTCTCTCTTAGTGAAATTTAATTTGTACTATAGTTCTAATATGGAGTCATGTCTGTTAGGCTTATTTGATAATTCTTTTATGTGTTTTTGTGCATATTTAGCCATATTCATGCTGTATTTATTGAGTTTTAGCCTACAAGGTGAGTGCCCATGTGGCGTTAAATGTGACTCGTTAATTCGGGTAAATAATTATGAGGTCTTCATGCCTCGCGATTTGCTGTCAGTTTTGTGAAAATTTGAAACGAGAGTTTGATTAATATGAGGTTGATTGAGGATGCTGGAATTAATTATGAACAACTATTATGACCAGAGCTGTGGTTATGGGCATACACATGATGTGTGCATAGGCACGAGTTGCTACATCGGGTTGAGACTAATACCGTGTGTTGATGTGAAAAAAAAATCAGGCCTTTTTAAAATGTTGGAGAGTAAGAAATTTGGTTTTAAAGTTTGTAAGTATGAACGAAAGAAATAATCTTCAACTGAGATGGCGTTGTTGGATCCATGTTTAATTTGCAGTGACGTAGAATCATCCGCGAGTATGTGTGTAAGAATACACTCAGTAATTTAATGTCCTCAGAACGATTCTTGGCACGTTCGAGGACGAACGTATGTTTAAGAAGGGGAGAATCTAAGACCCGACTTGTCATTTTAAGAATTAATGCCACGTTCATCGACTTATAGTCCCGAGCAACTTCGTAATATGTATTATGACTTGCGTGTATGGTCGAGTTTGGCTTTTGGAAAGTTAATTGGAAGAACAATCCTTATTTTTGAAGCTTAATTAAAAAGAGTTGACCAGAGTTTGACTTTTGAGCAAACGACTCCGGAATAGGATTTAGATGATGTCAATAGCTTTATATGATGATTTCGACTCAGGCATATGTCCAGATTTGGATTTGGAAGTCGCAGGGCAATTTGACGCATTTTGGCGAAAGTTGGAAAATGGAAGATATTTTTTGAAAGTTTGACCGAGAGTTGACTTTATCGATATCGGGGTCGAAATTCGATTTCGAAAATTGAAACAACTCCATTATGTCATTTTTGACTTGTGTGCAAAATTGAAGTCATTCCGGATTGATTAGATATATTTCGGCACAAGTTATAGAATTTGGAAATTTCATAAACTCATCAGTTTGATTCAAGGTGCGATACATAGTTTCGATATTTTTTTATGTAATTTGAAGCCTCGACTAAGTTCGTATCATTTTTTAGGACCTACTGGTATATTTACTTGGGGTCCCGGGGGCCTCGGGTGTGTTTCGGGTGTTATCGGATCATTTTGGGCTACTTTGGATGCTGGTTTTCTAATGTATGATGTTGTTCTTCGCGTTCGCGAGGTGCCTCTCGCGTTCGCGAACAAGGAATTCCTGTTGTCCGTCACCCGACTTTGGAAGCTTATATCTTTCAATCTATAAGGAATTTGGATATGATCCATAAATGAAAGTTGTAGCCCTTTATGTCTAGCATTCAAAAATGTAAACTGTTTGGCATTTGGAGTTGTGTACAAAACGTTATGGTAGATATACTCAGGCTGTCTAGGAAGAGTTTGGAAATCATGAAGAATAAATTTCTGCTACACAGAGCTGAATTTGGAAGCTTATATCTCAAAATCTATAAGGAAGTGGGAGATGTCCAAAACATAAAACTATTAACCTATGATGTCTAGTTTTCAAAATGTTAAACCATTTGTCATTTGGAGTTTTGTAGAAAAAGTTATGACCATTATACTATAGGCTGCCTGGGAAGAGTTTGAAAATGGCTGTTGAAGAATTTGTTTATCGCGAACGCGAGGAGAGGGTCACGAACGCGAAGAACAAACCCCAGGGCAGCAGAATAAAGTCAAAAAATGAGACTTCGTCTCATTCTTCCATTTTTGGACGAAGAAAGCTCGGGTGAGGTGATTTTTCGAGATTTTTTCAAGGAAAACATTGGGGTAAGAATTCCTAACTCGATTTTGGTTAAAATACATGAATCTATTGTTGTTTTTATCATGAAATTAGTGAATTGGGTTGAAAATGGTAGAAATTTTCAATACCTTAAATTGAGGATTTGGAGGTCGATTCGTTATCGGAATTTGATATAATTGGTATGGTTGAACTCGTATCCGAATGGGTGTTCAGATTTCATGAAACTTCTATCCGGTTCCGAGTGGCGGCACTGTATTTTTAATAAAATTTTAAGTTGATGTTTTATTGTCCGGAATTATTTCCGATGAATTTTAATGAACTTAATATAATTTATTTGGCTAGATTTGAGTCGTCCGGAGGTCAATTATCGCAAGAAGTCTATTTCGGAATATCGGCCTAAATTAAAAAAGGTAAGTATCTTACCTAACCTTGAGTGGGCGAATTACCCCTTAGGCATTGAGTCTTATGTGGAAATTGTGTGATTGAAAGCCGTGTACGTAAGGTGACGAGTACGTATTTGGTTTATATGTGCAAATATATCGGTTAAAATTCATAGACACCCTTATGTATTAAATTGGAAAATTATAGGAACTTAATAAATCCTTGATTAGTCATGCCTCATTCCTTGTTTGTCGAGTTCGTATTTTAAATGATAATTTGGGGTGACTGCCACTTGGTTTTTAATGTTAATTCCGTGTGTTTGTTGATTTGATAATTCTTGGAATTAATTTCATTATGGATTTTCCATCTGCAAATAATTATTTAATAATTTTAAATTGAGGCATAAATATATTTATCAAATTTTAGATTTAAGAAGGCGTTGTCCTATGTTGAGTTACTTTTCCATCTCTGTTGTTGTTTTTGAGGTGTTATATGCGTTGTGTGGAGCCTTGGGATATTAGTTGTGAAATTAATTGATTTTGTTTGTATCTTTGAAATTTGTTGTGACCATTGGGCAATTTGTGATATGAATTGATTGTGTTGTGTTGTCGTTATAATGTTCCGTGTGAATAATTGTGTGATTTGAGTTATTATTATGAAGACATAAGGGTGGCATTCCATTGCTAACATTGTGCGGGTATAAGGGTGGCATTTCATTGTGGTTATGTGTATTGGGATATTGTCTGAGCGGAGTGATAAGGATGGCTATTATACGGCGCAATAAGGGTGGCTATTATGCGGAGCGATAAGGGTGGCTATAGGAGCGTTGAGTGGCTATTGATATTGTCAGGGAAGAGGGATAAGGGAGGCTATTACAAGAGTGATAAGGGTGGCTATAGGAGAGATAAGGATGGCTATTGTCAGGGATGATATGTGATGATGTGGGGTTATTGTGTTGGTAATTTTTATGTGATGATCTGGGATTATTGCGCTGGTAATTTTCGTGTGATGTTGTGATTTTCCTTGTGTTTACTCTTATATCTTGTGCAACTTGTCTTGTTGTTTCGGTAAACTTGATAATAGTCTGATCTATGTTGAAATCGTGAGCCTGTGGCTATTGCCAGAAAGATTATGTTATATGGGATCGGGTTGCACGCCGCAACAGGTATGATTAATGTTATATGGGATCGGGTTGCACACCGCAACATATATGAAATATGGGCACGAGGTGCCGGGGAAAATATGATTGTTTTTATTATTGGCACGTGAGTTGTCCGTACGGTTTTGATAGAAATATAGGCACGAGGTGTCATGGAAACATGAAAGTGGGCTGGGACCCATGTTACGAAAATATGAAAGTGGGCTGAGAGCCGTGTTTTATGATTATGAAATGAGGTGTCACAGAGTGACTTTTATTTGGAAGAATTTATATTCGGAAGCCATTTATTTGAAAGAAGTATATTCAAAAGATATTTATTTGAAAGAAGTATATTCAAAAGATATTTATTTGAAAGAAGTATATTTGAAAGATATTTATTTGAAAGAATTTTATATTCGAAAGACATTTATTTCAAGAAAGTATATTCGGAGGGTATTTATTCGAAAGAATTATATGTGAAAGATTTATATTTGAAGGACATGTTTAATTGGTTGTATTTATGTTCCTTATTTGTTTGAGTAATAATTATTGTGTTCCTGTAGCCTTGTTGTTTATGTCACTGGTTGATTTTTGTTGCTATCACTGCTAGTTGTTTTCCAGTATTATTGTATACTGTTATATTGCACAGGTCATTTGACTAGTGAGTGTCTTGATTGTACCTCGTCACTGCTCCACCGAGGTTAATCTTGATACGTACTGGGTATTGACTGTAGTGTACTCATACTACACTTCTGTACATTTTTGTGCAGATCCAGGTATTGGAGATATCGGACTTGGGCAGAGTTAGTGTGTTGATCACAAGGATTCAAAGTAGAGCTGCTTGGTCGTCACAGTCCCTTGGAGTCTTTTCATTTTATTGTACTGACAACTCTTATTCGAACAGTATTGTATATTCGATCCTTGAGATCATTGCATGTATTCAGTTAGAGTTCATGACTCAGTATTACCAGTCTTGGGAGGTTGTTATATTTGTTTCCGCTTTTGGTTTCGATACTTGTATTAAATTATATGTTTCAAATAAAATGACTCGAAATGTAATTGTAATCGGCTCTCTAAGTGCCATCACGACAATTGTGGTAGGATTTTTGGTCGTGACAATGGTCCACATTAAGTTAGCACGCAAGTTGAAATTTTGCTTTGTTGATATGTCATATGTCTCAACTCCATCATATCACAACTATTTTAGCTCATCAATCAGAGGTTGCAAATATATATTAATCAAACATTTTGTATTGCGGGGACCGGGAATAACACAATTTAAGAAAATATATAGACTAGTCATACACATTTTCGACGGAAGATTATACGGCATAATAAAGGTAGGCCAGCATGAATACGGTGTTGCAGAAATAGAAAATGGGATGAAACCATCAGCACACAAACCCAACTGAACATTCCTCGGTTCACTAGCATAATCCGGATACGTCCTATCAAAATGCTTCCAAGCTTCCTCGTTTTAAGGATGACACATAACAATAGGCGGCCTTCTATTTTCATAGTGCCATCTCATATGAGGAGCAGAACTTATCGATGCGCACAACCTCTTTAATCTAGGAACAATAGGGAAATAATGCATCGACTTCACAGCAACCTTCTTCCTGCTGGAAACCCGCTTAAAACGAGGTTTTTCACAAAATTTACAACTTTCTAAATCTGCATCACCCTTATAACACAACATGCAACCATCTTCACAACAATCGATTCTCATAGACGAGAGTCCTAACTTAGAAACCAATCTTTTAGCCTTATAGAAATCTTCAGGTATGTTGAAAGTTGGGTCAACTAGTTCACTCATAAGGCCAATGAAAGAATCCATTCCCGCTTGAGAAATATTAGTATCTGATTTGTTACTTAATAATCTAACCCCAACAGACAACTAAGAGTTCATACTCCCTTCACTTAGTGGATGACTAGCGGCCTCTAACTGTTCATAAAAATATTTTGCCTCTTCGTTAGGAGCTAGTTCAACACTTTCATGGGGTCCAAACTCGAAGTACATCCCAAAAGCATCCGTAACCATTTCATGGTATCTAGGATGTTGAACGTTATTCCCCAACGACCTACTACTTTCACCAACAACTATGTTATGAAATACACCATCACTACCATCAACCTCTCCATAACTAGTCCACACAAAATAATTATCCATAAACCCTTTTTTATAAAGATGAGTCTTAACATCCTTCGATCCAATAAAATGCAAACACTTGCACTTTACACAAGGACACCTAATCATCCCTCCGATTTGAAATGGTTCAAGTGATATTGCATGCCTAATAAGTTCATTAACCCCTGCTGTAAATTCCTCTCTCAAAAACCGACGATTAGGATAATTCCTATTATACATCCAATTACGATATTCCATCTACACAAAGAACAAATAAAGTGCATGTTATATTAAATGAGTATTCAAATTAATTTATAGTTTAAGTTACATAATAAACTTTAGTTACGAAGTAGTTAATTTAAATAATTAGACTAACTCATTCAATTAATATAGCACAATTAGTTAAGCCTAATTTTCTAAAAGCAATAAACACTAATAGAACAATATTATCCCCTAAATTTATAAACCCTAAATATCTAAAAGCAATAAACACAAATAGAACAATAAATTAAACCCTAAAATAATAAAATATTTCTAAAAGCAATAAACAAAATAGAAAAATAAATTAAAATCTAAATTAATAAATTATTTCTAAAAGCAACAAACAAAAATAGAACAATAAATTAAACTCTAAATTAATAACCCTAAATTTCTAAAATCAATAAACAAAAATAGAACAATAAATTAAAACCTAAACATTTAGAATTAAAGTAGCTTAAATAAAACTAGGTGACTAACCTTCATGCGGTAGAAGTAGCGGCGGTTGAGCAATGGTGAGAAGGGAGGCAGGTGGTGGAAGAAGCAGCAGCGAGGGTGGTGGTGAGGCAGTGGTGGAGGAGGGCGACGGTGGTGAGGCAGTGGCATTAGGGATATGGGAGAAGAAGGTAATCGGGATGATTTTGGGCTTTGATTTTGGGGGAGAATGAAAGTAGGAATAGATTTTGGGTGGGATTTGGGCGAAATCGCTTTAGGGTTGAAGAGGGTGGAGGAGAGAAATAGAGATAGAGAAATTTGAGAAATGAGGAAGAAAGCCCGTTGGCGGGCTCTAATTTGTAGATTTCTGACCGACTTCCGTCGGAAATGACGGTCGGTACATTTAAGTGATGTTTGACCGTTTGACCATAAACTTACCGATCGAATTCGGTTGGAAATTTAATTTTTATTTTTATTTTTATTTTTTTTATTAAAATAACCGACCGAAGTTGGTAATATATATCACTTTATTATCTATTTACTACGACACTATCTGTATCATAGCATGTTGGATATAACGATTATTTCAATTAAACTCGATCAATTATATTTATAATGTTTATCATCTGTGTGCTTTAGTATATTTACATTTCATATCCGTATACGTGTAGTAGATTATAATAGAGTGTATGATTTTATTTCATATATGATTATTTACACTTACATATATATGACAAGGGTTGATGATTTATTCTTAACTTTTCATTACATCGCTCGAATACTTGATCAGTGAATAAATATGAAAATAAATCTTGAAGTTAAGTGACTACTTGCTCCGGTATAATGAGTGACTAGATGCTCAAAGATATGTACAATCGACATAGTCCTGAATATTTTATTCTCGATCACCTTATTAGTACTTTGCTCGGATACTTCATCAATGGATCAATTGAAAATTTAATTATATTCGATTAAAACTTACTATAACACATTTAAAAACAAAGTGTATAGTTCTTCTTCAGAAATAGGTTAACACATCAAATCTCCTATCCTTTTATTGCTTACATTTTTTTGCTTTTGTAGTATATACATGTACAATGATTAACATGTCATTGTCATCATGCAGGTACTGAGTGTGCAACTTTTTCCTCATTGGATGTCTTTCATAGAGAGAAAGATGTATTTCATCTTTCCATGTTTGTGAAAAAGGTAGGACCACAGAGATGTAATGTCTATTTAAGTTTCTGTGTGAATTGTGCACATTAATTAATAGAACAACTGTGATGAATCAGGCTCGCCATCGGGTACCGCAAATGATTTACGTATTCCAATCTTGGATACAACTACCAGCCAGCAAGTTTGTGTAACTACATCACGAGATAATTTAGAAAAAAGGAAGAATATCTGGAATCCTTCCATGATTCATGAAACAGGTAATGTTAGTCTTTATATTACATTTTCCAGTATGCATATTATTTTTACGTTGTCGTATTTACACATTTAGAGTTCAGATGTATCATTTTATTGACGATTTAGTTGCCTCTATGACCTTTATGTTTATGCACAAGTTTGAGCTTTTAACGCCAGCAGATGTAGTTCAGCAGGAAAAAAGCATGCTTTACCCAGCCCCCGTTTTTGAAAAAGGTAAGGCTGTGAATCCATACTGATCATTTATGTTTCTACATTTACTATGCGCAAATATGTAACCGAAAATTATCTTGAATCAGGCTCAACATCGGGAACTGCAAATGAATCATGTGCTCCAACCTCTAAAACAATTACAACTAAAGGTTCGTACCACCATCACCCTTAGCTTGTTTTATCATTTCTTTGGTTTGTGATCTCTTAAAGTTATTTGAAATATGCAGGTCGTGTAAAGAATAAGAAAACTACAACTAACATTAATCAACTACGTTCTGATTATGTTCTATTAAAAAAGGTTCCAAATTGTAAACCCTGTCGTGCGAAAAAATTTGAATATGAACCGTTTGGATTTTGTTGTAATAGTGGTACAGTGAAGTTATCCTCCCATCGGATGCCAGCAAAACTGAGAAATTTATATATGGGAAATAATGCAAAGTCCAAGCACTTCCGTACGTACATTAGAATATATAATAATCTATTTGCCTTTACGTCACTTGGTGTTAATTATGATAAAGATTTAGCCTAGAGAAATCGTTGTATCTATACGTTCAGAGTTCAAGGACAGATGTATTACTTGATAAATGATTTATATCCTAGAGGAAGAGGGCTGAAAAATTTGCAACTCAACTTTTATGATAATGCAACTGAGCCTGAAAATAGAATGACTTATTCAGATGAATTACGTGAATCGACAGTGAAGGAACTGATGGACATACTAAAAGGTAATCCATACTCAATGTTTCTGCGATCCTTAACAGATCACATGCATACTTTGCATAACTTTCATATAAGACTAAAATGTGATGCTGGATTGGATCGACGTGTAAATAATGTGCCTACCATTACTGAAATTGCAGCAATATGGGTTGATGAAAATGATGGTTCTGCTATTCATGCACCACATCTTCAAATTTATACTCATACTGACAGGACACAAAGAGTGAACTATTATTTTGGGTGCTATGACCCTTTACAGTACCCCTTGTTATTTCCACATGGTCAAGGCAGGTGGCACTGTGGTATTAAAAAGTTTCCCAAACCAGAAAATATTCCTAGAGGTCGCACTTTTGAATTTGAAGAATTGCTAAATATAAAAGTTTTCACCTCGCACTACTAGAAAACAGCAAAAAAACGATCAAAAATTAGCGACCAAAGTTGGTCTGCCAAAAATAGCGACCAAAATTGGTCGCTAAACTTGTAAAAAAAATAAGAAAATAAACTTAAAGATATTAGCGACCAAAGTTGGTCGCTATTTGGTCGCCATATTCGTCAACAGGTTGACCGGACTGGTCATACCAATCTGGTCAAAGAAACTTAACAATTTGCGACCAAAGCTGGTCGCTAATGTGGACCCACGTTTGAATTTTGCAACCAAGATTGGTCGCTTATTGAGGGATAAAATTTGGGGGAGATTAGCGACCAACGTTGGTCGCTTATCTGGAAAATATAATTTAGTCAGAATATCTGTGGGCGACCAAGGTTGGTCGCTAATGTTAAAGTATATATATTTGCGACCACTTTTGGTCGCTTTCGTGTCAAACTTTTGTATTTACTGCATGTCTAAATAATATAAATGTAAGCCGTTAACGCTTTTGTAATACAAGGGATTAATATGCAGTTAAGTTGTACTACGGAGCGTGCATGCGTATCAATATAATATATATATATATATATATATATATATATATCAATGTATATTCGATATACATTGATATATAATACACTATATTA
>MCJB01035681.1:67500-105988 GCA_002018475.1 Nicotiana obtusifolia | reverse complement strand
CCGAAGAAACTTACAAGTTTTGGAACTCACGATCTATTGGATTACTGGAAGAGTCAAGAAGCACCATTTCTAATACTTTAAAAAATGGCCTGCGATATCTTGACAATTCAAGATTCATCTGTTGCGTCGGAGAGCGCTTTCAGCCAGGGAAGATTTCAGATTGGAGATCATCGACATTCACTGAGAGAAGAAGCAATGGAGATAGGAGTCCTATTCAGAGATTGGATCAGAGCAGCGCGAAGAAACTTTGGAATACCGGAGCTTTCACAGAAAAAGGATAGAGCATACATGGATCAAATATTGAGCGACGGAACAAGCGAAGAAGGGAATCAAACCAACGAGACGGAAGATGAAGAAGATCAAGAAGAAGACGACGACGAACCGGAACAACAACAACCTGTTCCAAAGGAAAAGCCTACAGCTATATTAAAAAAACTAGCGAGCATGTTTAAAAGAATGTAATTTTATACATCAAATTACATTTTAATAAAATTGCTCCAAGTTCACATCACAACTCTTGTGTTCCTATATTTTATAATTTTACTAACTTTGTATATATTTCAAGGTTTGAAATTTGAATCTAATTATAAATTTTGAAACTAATTCAAAGTTTGTAAGAATATTATTGTAACTTCTTTAATTCTAAGTTTTAACTTTGAAACATATTTTTCATTTCAAATATATATTCAAAGTTAGTAATATTTAGTCGTTATATTTTCAAAAACTTATAATTTCCTTCTACTAAACTACTACAAATTTATAATTTTACTAACTTTGAATATATTTCAAGGTTTGAAATTTGAATCTAATTATAAATTTTGAAACTAATTCAAACTTTGTAAGAATATTAGTGTAACTTCTTTAATTCTAAGTTTTAACTTTGAAACATATTTTTCATTTCAAATATATATTCAAAGTTAGTAATATTTAGTTGTTATATTTTCAAAAATTTATAATTTCCTTCTACTAAACTACTACAAATTTATAATTTTACTAACTTTGAATATATTTCAAGGTTTGAAATTTGAATCTAATTATAAATTTTGAAACTAATTCAAAAAGTTTGTAAGAATATTAGTGTAACTTCTTTAATTCTAAGTTTTAACTTTGAAATATATTTTTCATTTCAAATATATATTCAAAGTTAGTAATATTTAGTTGTTATATTTTCAAAAACTTATAATTTCCTTCTACTAAACTACTACAAATTTATAATTTTACTAACTTTAAATATATTTCAAGGTTTGAAATTTGAATCTAATTATAAATTTTGAAACTAATTCAAAGTTTGTACTTTGTAAGAATATTATTGTAACTTCTTTAATTCTAAGTTTTAACTTTGAAACATATTTTTCATTTCAAATATATATGCAAAGTTAGTAATATTTAGTTGTTATATTTTTAAAAACTTATAATTTCCTTCTACTAAACTACTACAAATTTATAATTTTACTAACTTTGAATATATTTCAAGGTTTGAAATTTGAATCTAATTATAAATTTTGAAACTAATTCAAACTTTGTAAGAATATTAGTGTAACTTCTTTAATTCTAAATTTTAACTTTGAAACATATTTTTCATTTATTTATAAAGTTAAATAAATGAGGCAAATGGAAATTATTTAAAAAAATAAAAAATAAAAAGAATATAACCGGGTGATCGGCCGGACCGGACCGGATAAAACCGGCAGACCGGCCACCGGTATCGGTCATGATCCGGTCAGAGAGATTTTAGCCGGGGGCAGGACCGGAAATGACCGGTTAGGTCCGGTTCTGGCCCAGTAAAGGTACCGGACCGAACCGGACCGTAAAAAAAATTCCGGTCCGTGACCGGACCGGACCCTTTGCCACCCCTAGCTCACACTAGAAATTATTTATATTCGGTTGTCGAAAATATTTGTGTAATTTTTGTATATAACATATTGAATGTATATATATATACAAAAATTATACAAAAAATATATATATTCGACTATTATTTTGAGAGCGGCTATACAATATCATTTCCCAACAATTGTCATTGATTGAGCTCGTAATATACAAGTCCAATAGAGATGGGCTTTACATCCAGGGTTTGGGCTTCAATTGGTAGATTGGTGGAGTAATTTTTGTTGATGGGCAATGTTAAATGATTCCATCTACTAACAGTACAAAATATATTTATAAAATTAGATTAATAAACCTTAATTGTATTTAACTATAAAATAAAATAGAATCATAACCACGTGTAAAAATGTGGTCAAGTTGTTGGAGTTGGTCAAATCACAATGAGCGGATAAACCCTTTTACGCTAATAATTGAATAAATATAAAAGTTAAACTCATTGGTTACTTATTTTTTAAGTGGATAATATGCATCATATCCATATTTGACCAATTTTTAAAAAGTTCATTATCCAACTCATATTTTAATAATGGATAACAGATTGGTGGACTAAGTTTTGTTTTTAAAAAGTTCATTATCCAACTCATATTTTAGTAATGGATAACGGTTTGGTGGGGTAAGTTTTGTTGATGGGCAATGTTAAACGATTCCATCTACTAACAGTACAAAATATATTTATAATTTCAGATTAATACAAATTAACTGAATTTAATTTAAAAATAAGAATAGAATGGTAACCACGTATAAAAATGTGGTTACGTACTTACGTTGTTGGAGTTGGTCAAATAACACTGAGCGCTTAATTTCTTTTAAGCCAATAATTGGATAAAATTTAATATCTAAGCTGATATAGTTGATCGGGTCAAATTGGATTGGTTGAGCTATTGTTTATTCTTTAATTATTTTGATCTCACTCATTCATTGAGTCACAACTGGAACTCAATTAACTCGATTAATATATTTTTTTTTTTCTAATTTGCTCATTTGACACTATTAGTGTGTCCCAACTTATGTGCGATTTTCAGCTCAAAAACTGCATACATTGTAAATTGTAATGTGGAATGTTTAAAAAAAAATTTATATATGCATGCGGTTAACTCACCATTCAAAGTCATCAAAAGAAGCATCTGGCTAAAACAACAGTTTTATTGAAGCAGATACTTACAATTTGCATCTATTATTTATTTCCCTTTAATCATAAAATTTCATTGTACAATTGGTCGTACAAATATATTTTTCCATTCAGTTTTCGCACAATTTGGCAGTTCCCCAAAACTCATAAGAAGCCCAACTTAAGGACGGACAGCTACAAGATTTTTCCTTTTGCTCTTCTGATTTAAGAAAAAAGAAAAACTGAAAATGCACAAAAATTTAATATTGTGAGTAAAGGTTTGAAAAAAATTTGTCACAATGAAGAAGGTCCAAGTGTCAAGAACGCGAAATAATACGCGAATAGAGGAATTCATTCCAAGTGTCAGGCAATCCAGGGAGGCACCAATGGATACAATCAGCATAGGTCGCAGGATCAGCTTGTTGCTCAGGTGTTAGCATATTGCCTTGACGAATTGTGTAAACTGATGTGTGCCCATCTTTTCTGTACTCTGATAATGCTGTAATGTTTTGAAAATAAACTGGGGTTTTCATTGATTCAGTCACATTTGCTGCTATAACAAACAGCCTCTTATCTGTTCCAACATCTAGTGGCATTGATGTGTTCAATATTGGTGTTGTCTCTTTAGCACATTTTATTCCATCAGGATTTTCCCAATCTAAACTCCTGTTTCACCCATTTGCACTCAAGAAATTAGTATATTTATGTTTGTCAGCCAAGATTTAAAAGCAAAAGGGTAACGGGAAATACTTTATATGAAGTGGAGACATGCTCATGAAGAAAACTTGGGTGCGATTTTGATTTATATTGTTATCGACCCATTGGGACCATGTTGTCAAAACTCTCCGATAAGCTATTGGTCTATCTATCTCATCATATTCTGTCGTGCCTTCATCGAATGATCCTCGCCTGTAAATATTTTTCACATTGTTAGTGCATTAAGTAAACTCGATTGAATATTGTAGAGGAATAAAATAAAGGTGTTTACTTACAGGATTTTCATGGTGAAAGTGTTCATCCACCAAATGTAAGTGTTGAAGATGAGATAATCCACATTCTTCCAGTTGTTGCCATGTTTCTCAATAGATTCTGGCATTATGATTCTGTTCAAGATGCTATGCATATTTGGATCATCTGAGTTTGACTCCACCAGAAATGGGGCCCAGTAAAACTCCACCGTGGCATTATAATCCTGCATATATTCATATTATAAAACAGAAAAGTTATATACACTAAAAGTCAATTTTCCAGGTTAGTGACAATAATCCAACCACTACAAGAGTTTTTCAACAGAAACAAACTAATTTCACCTATATTAGGCGAACAGAAAAGGCTTTAAATAGACGATGAATCTCTGTCATTACGTAGTGGCGACCTGTCTAACTAATCAAGATTATTTATTAAGCAACAGTACATCATTAAATTGAGGCACAGTCAAAACTACAGTAGTTCATGCTTAATAGGATTAACTAATAAAGTACTCCGGATTAAGTCTTTAATTAATAAAGTACTAGCATTAAAGTTACATGAAAGTCTTTAATTGATAAAGTAGGCATTAAAGTCTTATCAAACTAATAGAAGCCAAAACATAATCATTATGCTTGAGGAAAGTAATCATGAGATATCCACCTTTCGAAAAAATAAACAGAATTATAGATTTACCTCAATTCTGAAAATAGATAAAGAGCCAGTCTTGTTTAAGCTTTTCCGGCCAGAAGGAACAACGGATTGAACCAAACAAACCATAGATTCCCATTGATTTCTATTCAAAGAATCTCCCACAAACATGAGCCTCTTGTTCCTTAGTTTCTCAAGCAGCAATCTTGTTTTAAACCTGGAATTTCAATAATTAACATAAATGGTATTTAAAAATTTGAAGAAAAGAATAGTAATTCCAGAAATTTCTTCTTACTTGGGTAAAGAACAGTCTCTGGGTTGCCACCTCCAATTCTGATACATAGAATCTTGTCTTCCATTTCTCAAACAAGTAACTTGAGCAGTGAGGAATTCACATTCATGTTCTTTGTAAATTGGGTGTGTTACATTATCATAAACCCAATTCCCTACAAAAAGATCACAATCCTCAGGTGGCAATTCAATGTTCTCCTCTTCTTCTTCTTCTTCAACTGGCATTTCAATCTTCTGCTCTTCTTGCTCTGTTTCCGTTTCCTCTTCTTCACTAGACTTCAAATTCACCACTCCTTGTTCAGTACTAACGGCCTCCGTTTCTGTTTCAACTACAGTTCTTGAATTCATAACCACAGTTGAAACACTGTTCTCATCAACATCGGCAATATTAATCTTGGGGCCAATTGCTAGAACCCCATTTTCTTGTTTACTGATTTCTTGAGCTTTGGGTGTTGAAAATGGGAATTCGGCAATGGACTTAACGTCTTCATTGTACATGAAACAACCAAAGAGGAATATGGAAAAAACCACAACGAATATTGAAAGATTATTATTCTTACGGCCACTGTGCTGCTTCATGTTGAATAATTCAGAGGAAATGAGTGGCGTTTTTCGGCCGCGGAGTGAATGCATGAGAAAGAGTAAATGAAACACTGATGGGAAATGCAACTGCTCACAATAGGAAATATAGAGAAGGGAAAGAGTGCTAACATCTCGAACTTGTTTTCTTTTTCTAATTAAAAAGTTATTCTTTTTTGATTTGGTGAAATGGGGTTTTCTGGAAGATGTTGATTTTGGAGTATAGGTGGCTAGAGGGTTGTTGTCATTCTCAAATTTAGGTGCATTTGTTTCTGATTTGTTTGATTACTCCTTCTGCTCCAGCAAAACGAACAACTACCTTTGTTAGATGTGTGAGAGAGATTGAGAGAAGAGGAGTATTCTCAAAGCGTTAATTTAATCTTTCTTTCTTACTGTTATTTTCAATACTGTTTTATAAGGACCCCACATTATTTAAAAAAAAAAAAACAAATAATATTTTTGCAAATTGCAATAACGATCTACTTTAGCCTCTCCTTTTCTAATTTATGAAGCTTCAACTTCGACTCTAATTAGTATCGAGTAATAATCCACCAAACAGATTACATTTTTTTGGTATATTACCAAAAATATGTTTTTATCATTTCTAATTAATGTTGCCCACTTTATTTTTAATGAGCGACTTTGAAAACCGTGAGATCATAAATAAAACTTGGAAATCTTGTTCTTCTTTCGAGAATAAATAAATTAATTCGACAACAAACATAAACGCTGCAGCAGTTGCATGAGTATAATTAATATGTTCCTGATTCTCTAAATATGAGTAATGTTTATAATTAAAATTCCCTCCATTCTCTTTTATTAGTCCAGTAAAATTGACTTGACACTTTCCTTGAGAAATTATATTAGGAGTTTGTTTTATTAAATTATTTTATTAATGATAATTAAATTCTAATTCTAATTACAAAGCAATGATACGGAAGAGTGGGTAACTTGGGCTACATTGAAAGAAAATTATTAATAAATTGATTCGTTAAATTGAACAAGTAAATTTTTGTTTTTAATATACTATACTAATAAAAGGGAACGAATCGGAGGAAGTATAAAGATGATTAAAGGAGCTTTCACTGTCACCAAACAACCCAAGATTAAGAAGTAGTTGATGCATCATTAAGGTTCTTAATCAATTAGTAGTTAAGGGTCAAAGTATATATGAGGAATAATCGTTAGCTTTATGTTTGAGAAAAGTAAAAGCTACGGAAGCTTTTCTTTCGTATACACCAATAATTTTCAGAGGTCTATCACTTCTGTAGTTTGCTTCTCATTTCACTACTGGAGCATTTGTCTGATGGATGACCCATTGTATCCCTTTCTTTCCAAGTTAAGTCAAGTTCCAAATTTTGCAAATATTTTATTTGGCAAGTTTTAACGCTTGGAAAAGCTAATAATGGGAAAGTGGAGGAAGAAGAGAAAGGACCTTTTTTTTTTTAAAGTTGCATACGGTCGAAACAAAGTTCATTTATTACATTACGGATAGGAACTGAAACGTAACAGATTGAAAATCGATCTCAGGATCCGTCGAACCTAGGTACGAGGTTAGAACATGCGCCTTGAAAGATTATCGAGTCCGTGACCCTGAAACTGGCTCCGACTCCAAATTAGCTCGAGAGAACATCATTGAACCAAAATAACGGAAGGCCGAAATATCAGTAACCGATTGCGCATCACGGCGGAAATCTCGCACGTATCCATGAAACTGCTTAATTAGCAAATCATGAGATTTTTTACCTTATATAGAGTTGTACCTAAAGTAGGATTGCCCTACTATATAAAGGGGGTCTGGTTATTTGTAAAGGCCAGTGCAACATGCATCCCAAAAGCATTATACTACTATTTTCTTTCTACAAGCTACTGTTCTTCTGTATTTGACATTATTTGGATCATATTCAGTTCGAGTGAGGCCTATTTTTCAAGGCTATAACTGTTCAAGTCACACGATTACTTTATTATTGTTTGCTTTACTTATAGTTCAATATATCGCTTTGTGCCAATTAATCCATATATCCTTAAAATCACTTATAAATCAATTATTATCCGATTTTGAGGGTAACAGTTTGGCATCCACCGTGGGGCTAAGAATAATAGTGGTTATTGATACAAATCTCCATAACACACACCGCTTTACACTTGCTCTTTGCAGTGTCTTCGGTTGAAGCGAAAATACAAAAATGCCCAACTCTCAATCAGCACCTCTACATGTTGACAACGAGTCCAGTCACCAAGGTGAAAATAACAATATAGTGCCCGCTAACGAGATACCGCCCGCTGGAATTCCGATCATAGATCCGATTGACGCTAATTTGCATATGGCTATCGACACAAATTTGCCTACCGACCCCAAGAATAGAATCCATGGTGGAGCTCGGTCGACTGCACAGAATACTCAAAACAATAAAGGGGACGGGGTCAATCAGCGGATGATCTTCGAAATGTTGTAGGCTCAACAGGCGACAATAGCACAGTTACAAAACCAGAGCTGTACACCTAGCAGGATCGAGCCCGGCCCGTCTCGAGAAATCGCCTCACAGGGAAGAATCGGTCGCGGAAAGGTCGAGTGGGAACGAGCCGGGTAGTAATCTCGAGATCATAAAAATGCTCGAGGAGCTGACAAAACGAATAGAATTAGGGCAGAAGACAATCGAAGCAAACGACAAAAAGGTGGAGACCTAAATTTTAGGGTCGAACAGATCCCGGGAGCGCCGCCGATACTGAAAGGCTTGGATTCCAAGAAGTTTGTATAGAAACCTTTCCCTCCTAGTGCGGCTCCGAAGTCGATCCTCAAAAAATTTTGCATGCCTGAAATTCCTAAGTACAGCGGAACAACTGAACCAAACGAGCACATAACTTAATACACATGCGCCATCAAAGGAAACGACTTGGAGGATGATGAGATCGAGTCCGTCTTGCTAAAGAAATTAGGAGAAACCTTGTCAAAGGGAGCCATGATATGGTATCACAACTTACCCCCTAATTCTATTGACTCATTTGCTATTCTTGCAGACTCTTTTGTGAAAGCACACGCTAGAGCTATTAAGGTCTAAACCGGGAAATCGGACCTCTTCAAAGTGATGCTAAGGGATAATGAAATGCTTAGAGAATTCGTATCTCGATTTCAAATTACACGGATGGACCTGCCACCTGTCGCTGATGATTGTGCTGTTCAAGCTTTTACTCAGGGACTTAATATTCGAAGCTTAGTGGCTTCACGGCAGCTGAAGCAGAACTTAATAGAATATCCGGTTGTTACATGGGCCAACGTGCATAACTGATATCAGTCAAAAATCAGAGTCGAAGATGACCAACTCGGGGCCCCTTCTGGGTCTGTTTATCCGGTCAGGACCTTCGACAGAGTCAAGAGAGAAATCGATCATGAACCAAGACCAAATAGGGATAGATATCAACCATGTGACGGAGATGGAAAAATCAGTGAGTCCGGGCGAAATCCCATGGGAAACGAAAGGAGGAAAGACCGAGGTCAAAGCAGCGGGGGACTAATGACCACAAATGGCCTCGACAGGTCTAAAGACGCACCAAGGCTATCGGAATACAACTTTAGTGTCGATGCTTCCACCATGGTATCGGCTATCGGGCGTATCAAAGATACCAAATGGCCTCGATCCCTGCAGTCCGATCCAACCCAAAGGGATCCTAACAAGATGTGCAAATATCACGGCACTCATGGTCACAGAACAGAGGATTGTCGATAGCTGAGAGAGGAAGTAGCTCGTCTATTCAACAATGGCCATCTTCGGGAGTTCTTAAGCGACCGAGCCAAGAATCATTTCAGGAACAGCGATTCTAACAAACAGGCAGAACAAGAAGAACCGCAACACGTCATTAACATGATCATCAGAGGAGTTGATATCCCACAGGGGCCGATGTTGAAACACACCAAAGTATCCATCACTAGAGAGAAACGAACTCGGGACTACATTACTTCCTTTATCTTTCAACGATAAAGATGCGGAAAGGATCGTGCAACCCCACAGTGATGCACTAGTAATATCTGTACTCCCAAATAAAATTCGGGTTAAATGTGTGTTAATCGATCCAGGTAGCTCGGACAACATCATTCGATCAAGGGTTGTGGAACAACTCGATTTGCAAGACCAAGTCGTGCCTGTAGTTAGAGTTCTAAACGGATTCAACATGGCTTGTGAGACCACTAAAGGCGAAATAACATTACCAGTTAACACCGCCGGGACCATCCAGGAGACCAAATTTTATGTGATCGAAGGGGACATAAGATACAACGCTTTATTGGGAAGGCCATAGATCCACAATATGAGGGCGGTGCCTTCGATGCTGATCTAGGCATTGAAAATTCTAACACCTGATGGAGTTAGAACGGTCTATGAGGAATAACCGGCTGCAAAAGAAATGTTCGCGGTTGAAGAGGTGACACCGGCATCTACAGTTTCAACATCGAAGGGCCCAAACCAGGTGGTCAAAAAAGGGGCAAAATAGCAATCACTGATACCATCTTCGGCAGATTCGGACAAACAAAATGATGATTATGGGATTCCCAGATCTTTTATAGCCCCCGATGATTTTGACTCCACTAAACCGACGGTCGAGGAATTGGAATAAGTCATATTGCGAGAAAACTTGCCCGATCAAAAGGTATACCTGGGCATGGGGCTAAGCTCCAAGCTCAGGGTAAAACTCATTCAATTTCTTATAACTAACTATGGCTATTTTGCTTGGTCCCACCTTGATATGACAGGTATCCCATCGGAGATAACCACTCACAAGCTGAGCCTGGACCCGAAGTTTTATCCGGTTAAACAAAAGAGGAGACCCCAGTCCGAGATCAAGCATGCTTTCATGAAGGATGAGGTATCTAAACTTCATAAAAATAGGGTCTATTCGGGAGGTCAAATACCCTGGTTGGTTAGCAAACGTAGTGGTAGTCCCTAAAAAAGGGAATAAATTAAGAATGTGTCTAGACTATAAAGATTTGATAAAACATGCTCCAAAGACTCTTTTCCTTTGCCCAACATCGACCATATGATCGATGCCACGACCGGCCACGAGACCCTCAGTTTTCTCGATGCCTATTCCGGGTACAACCAAATACGGATATACCTGGGTGACCAGGAAAAAACTTCCTTCATCACTAAGTATGGCACTTGTTGTTATAACGTAATCCCATTTGGATTAAAAAATGCTGGTGCTACTTACCAACGCTTAGTAAATCGGATGTTCGAGAAATTAAATAGGAAAATCAATGGAGGTTTACATTGATGACATGTTAATTAAGTCCTTGCGAGCAGAGGACCATTTAAGATATTTGCAGGAAACATTCAGTATACTGAAGCAGTACAACATGAAGCTGAACCCAGAAAAATATGCGTTTGGAGTAGAGTTGGGTAAGTTCCTCTGATTTATAGTATCCAATCAGGAACTGAGATCAATCTTGATAAGATCGACGCCATCAAAGATATCACGGTTGTGGACAACATAAAGGTCGTGCAAATATTAACCGGGCGAATAGCTGCCCTAAGGCGATTTATTTCGAGGTCATCCGACAAAAGCCACAGATTCATTGCATTGTTGAAGAAGAAGAACGACTTTTCGTGGACCCCGGAATGCCAGCATACTTTGGAGGAACTCAAAAGGTATTTATCGAGCCCGCCCCTGCTTCACACACCAAAGGCGGACGAACAACTATTGTACTTGGCCGTCTCGGAGATAGCGGTAAGTGGAGTCTTGCTTCGCGAAGAGCAAGGTACTCAATTTCTAATTTACCATGTTTGTAGAACCGTATGTGAGGCTGAAACTAGAAACCCTCACCTGGAAAAGCTGGCGCTCGCTTTGTTAAGCGCCTCTAGGAAGCTAAAACCGTACTTCCAATGTCATCCCATATGTGTCATAACTACTCACCCATTGAGGAACGTTATGCATAAGCCCAAACTCTCGGGCCGATTGGCCAAATGGACCATAGAAATAAGTGGATGCGATATTGAGTATCGACCTCGGGCTGCGATTAAGTCTCAAATATTGGCAGACTTTGTGGCCGACTTTACACCGACCCTGATACCCGAGGTCGAAAGAGAGTTGTTGATTAACTTAGGAACTACCTCGAGAATCTGGACCCTCTTCACGGATGGCGCCTCAAACGCAAAAGGGTCCGAACTTGGCATTGTATTAAAACCACCAATAGGTAAAATAATTAGACAATCTATTAAGACTGTGAAATTGACTAACAACGAGGCCGAATATGAGGACGTGATTGCAGGCCTTGAACTAGTCAAGAGCTTGGGGGCGGAAGTGATCGAAGCCAAGTGCGACTCCCTCCTTGTGGTAAACCAAGTCAATGGAACATTCGAGGTCAGAGAAGAACAAATGCAAAGATACTTGGACAAATTACATGTGACATTATATCGGTTCAAAGAATGAACTTTGCAACACGTACCTCGGGATCAAAACAGTAAGGCCGATGCCCTTTCTAACTTGGGGTCATCGATCGAAGACGACAAGTTCAACTCGGAAGAAGTCGTTCAACTTATGAGATCAATGGTGGAAGAAGGCCACGCTGAGATCAACTCGACGAGCCTAACTTGGGACTGGAGGAATAAATATGTAGAATATCTCCGATCTAGTAAACTGCCCACGGATCCAAAAGAGTCAAGGGCCCTGCGTACGAAGGCGGTCTGATTTAGCCTATCCGAAGACGGAACCTTGTTCAGAAGAATATTTGATGGCCCATTTGCACTATGTCTAGGGACGGGCAATACTGAGTATGTTTTGAGGGAAATCCACGAAGGTACCTGTGGAAATCATTCAGGCGTCGAATCGCTAATTCAAAAAATAAGCAGACCTGATTATTATTGGATTGACATGAAAAAAGACGCAAAGGAGTTCGTTCGAAAATATGATGAATTCCAAAGACACGCTCCAATGATCCGTCGACCTGGGGAGCTGCTCCACTCGGTTTTATCTCCATGGCCGTTCATGGAGTGGGGAATGGACATCGTTGACCCCCTTCCGTGGGCACCAGATAACGCTTAATTTATATTGTTTATGACTAATTATTTTTCTAAGTGGGTGGAAGCCCAGGCATATGAGAAGGTCAGAGAAAAGGAGGTCATCGATTTCATTTGGGACCACATCATATGTCGGTTCGGAGTGCTATCCGAAATTGTATGTGACAACGGGAAATAATTTATCGGCAGCAAAGTAACCAACTTTTCGAGGATCATAAGATCAAAGGATCCAATCAACACCTTATCACCCTTGTGGGAACAAACAAGCCGAATCGGCCAACAAAACCGTACTCCAAAACCTCAAAAAGAGGTTAACCGACGCCAAAGGAAGGTGGAAGGAAATCCTACTCGAGATCTTATGGGCATAGCATACGACCTCAAAGGCCAGTACCGGGGCCACCCCAATCTCTTTGGTTTACGGTGCCGAAACTCTAATACTGGTCGAAGTCGGAGAACCAAGTATCAGATTATAATATGCAACAAAGGAATCAAATGACGAGGCAATGAATACGAGCTTGGAACTGTTGGATGAAAGGCGCGAAGTCTTCCTTATTTGGTTGGCTGCCCAAAAGCAACAGATCAAGAGATATTACAACAGAAGGGCCAACCTTCGCTACTTCAACGTCGGGGACTTAGTGCTAAGAAAGGTCGCACTGAACACCTGAAACCCGAGCAAGGGAAAGTTGGGACCGAACTGGGAAGGGCAGTATCATATCATCGAAATCACTAGAAAAGGATCCTACAAGCTCGGAACGATGAACAGTGAACAACTACCGAGCAATTGGAATATAAGTCATCTAAAACGATATTACTGCTAAGGTATGACCTAATTCATTTTCTTTTATTTATATTTTGGACTAACATTTGCAGGTGACCCACAAGGAGCAGTACAAAGTTTTAGGTCTGAAAGCACGCGTTGCACTCTTTTTCCCTTGAACCGGTTTTGTCCCAAATGAGTTTTCCGATAAGGTTTTTAACGAGGCAACAGTGGATCAAGCTAACTTAGAATCAAAGACCGATCACGAATCAGTGTCGAAGATCACATTAACAGTATCCAAAGCTTCTCTCTGTGATCAAAACTTTGAATACGAGGGGCATTACCCTCAGATATCGACTTTCACAAGGAAATTACTTTGTGGTGGAAGGGTCTCGATAGGTAGGATTTATTGTAAGAGCCAAATGGTCAAACGAACCTTGCCTGCATAGATTGATCGAGACCTAGCATAAAGCATGTACGCATGTATGACTATTTTACACAAGAATAAAGAGAAGTTTCTTCCTTGCAATCATCTTGTCTTTTAAAAATTTCTTATTTACATTTCTTAAGGAATTCCCTGCTTCCGATACCCTAAAGGTAACGAGACCAAGGGCCGCTTTAATCTGAGATCGAAAAATCACTCTCTCACTTGGGGACTGTTGTCCGAAAACAAACTCGAACGGTCCAAGCTATTAGACCTCGGGGGCATAAGACCTATTAGGCAACCCCCGAATTTTAAAGGCCACGACCATCCCCACTCGGGGACTGTTATCTTAGGAAAGCCCGGATAACTTGGGAAAGTAAGCCCACTAGGCGACACCTGAATTAAAAGGCTATGGCCATATTAAAACGGCTCGGAGACGTCCGATACCCGTAATAAAAATAAGGCCTTCGAAAAGAAATTTTTCATAATCGATTCTAAAGGCTACCCTCGGCGAGCTATAATCACAACTACTTACTTTGGGAGGAAGTTTTCGGTAACATCGAACCCCTAAAATGCCTTAAAATAGAATAATGTAAAGGCAAGGTTTGTTTGAATCTTCGAACATAACCTAATTATTTCGTGCTAAGGCATTTTCGATCTTTATGAATATAAATAATAAAGCAAAGGGAAAAATTTGAAAGCCGTGAAAGGGAAAGAAAGGCTTATATATTTATAATAAATTCTTTTTACAAGGGCCAAACAGCCCAAAAAATTTTACAAAGGCCGAACGGCCTCAACAAAAATGCAAAAAACAAAAAACAAAAACATCTAAAGGCCTAAGTGGTCTGGTCCTCATCGGCGGCTACGTCTTCACCCTCAGAATCTTCCCCGCCTTCGGACTCGTTTATACCCTCGGAGTCATTATCATCCTCGGGATAAGCCAACCTTTTAGCCTCAACTTCGAGCTCCTTGGCGTTCTCGAACTCAGCCGATAGGTCGAAACCCCGAGCATAGATTTCCTCGAGGGCCTCCCTTCGAGATTGCCATTTAGCATGCTCGGTGGTGTATGTTTCTCGAACCTGAGTAGCCTCGGTATCGGCCTTATAAACAGCCACCATCTTATTGGCATTGGCCTTAACTGGCCTCCGACTTGGGCGCTTCGAGCTCCGTCGCCAAATTTTCTCTATCAGAGATAGCTGAATTCAACTGGGACCGGAGCTCCTCGATCTTCTTGGCCTGCACTAAGGACTTCTCCTTCAAACCTCAGAGATGGACTTCAACCGAAGCCAGTTGGGTCCGGGCGGTCTCCTTTTCTGAGGCCAGGCGATCCATGTTCTTTTTCCATTCTTCGGCCTCAACCTTTACTGCATCTACCTCTTTCCGAAGCTGTCCGATCTTATCGGTCTTCTTCTAGACCTACGGGTTAGGCCGTTAGTCACCATGACTGATTCGTTGTCACTAACGTCAAAATTCTTCTTACCTACTCAACCAGCTCGGAATGCTCTTTCTAAGCCACCTCTAACTCATCCCGGAGGCCCTTAGCCTCCTCTTCTCTTTGCGCACTGAGAAGTTTGTAAATATCTCTTTTCTTAGTGAGCCCTCGGATCTCGGCCTCGTACTGGTTCAGTTCTTCTCGGTATCGAAACGTTTCATGGTGGAGTACCGAAACCTACAAATACAGAAGGAGGGGTTATGATTATCTACAAAATAATCTAAGTACACACTATGAATTATTAGGAGATATCTAAGGTTACCTAATTTAATGCTTGTTGGGCTTCATTGAATAAACAAGGCACTTCCACCTCGTTCATCTTGGCCTGATCCTCCTCGGTCACCAAGCATGGAAGGAAACTGGCCACTCCCACGTAGGCAAAAAGAACCCGGGCATCCTCCAGAATGGGCATGACAATTGACCTCTTCCGGTCAGGATTCAAACTCGGGGCTAGGAACCGGTTGACTAGTTTCGGGCCCGAGGCAGGTCCACTTGTCCTCGATGATGGACTCTTCTTCGGCACCGGTATATCACCCAACCCAGTGATGTCCTCCGTCCTGGTAGAGTCTACGCTATCAAAGAAGTTTTGAAAGGAGTCTACCGCCCCTTGTGGCTCTTCATTGGAACGTTCTTTCAGCACATGAGCATCGACGATCATAGACTTAGTAAATAACGGCGAACCGGAGAGGTCTATCACTCCGGGTATGCCCTTCGGAGCACTATCCGCTGTCCGGGAAGAACCGGCTACAGTCTCGTTATCGGCCTCCCTATCTCGAGGCAAAGTAGCCTCGGCTCCTTCTGGGTCGAAAGCTTCGGCTAAAGCTCCCTCATCGACCTCCTCGAGTCGAGGTAATTCAGTTTCAACTCTCACCGATTCGGGGGCCCCTTGAACCTCGAGCCCTGACCGCACACGGGCCACCAGTTTGGAGTTCTCTTCTTCTCCTTCTGACTCATCCCTGAGCCGGTGGAGTGAGTCCGAAGAGGGCACCCGAGCACTGGTGCTACCCTTAGGTTTATGCACCAGACCTTTTTTTGTTTTCTTCTTTTCCGAGCTCGGAGAACTCGGGGCCCTCTTCCTTTTCTTCTCATCACCTTGACTCAGAGCAGGGGGCTCGAGAGGCACATCCTTGTCACCAGATGGAGGCTTCATAGCAACATCCTTGGGAAGACCTGCAAAAGAATGGAACTAATAAGAACTCAACGGCACGAGGAAAAAAATCAAATATTATTGAATCAGAAAGGGAAACTTACCATGGGAACGGGCCTCGGCCCTTCGATAGATCACGTCACGCGCGCTCGGAATAGGGTTTCTATGACACGAGGCCTCGACCCACTCCTTGAGTCGAGGAATTGCATCCAGCGTTCGAGCAACAGCTACACCAAAAAACATCGATAAGAAGGGAGGAAAAAGAAAAAACAATAAACAAAATCTTTAAGGCAAAGTCATACTTATGTTTCATGTTCCATTTCTCGGGAAATGGCATGTCCTCGACCAGGATTAAATCCGAGGTCTTCACCCGAACGAATCGGCCCAACTAGCCTCGGTCCTGTTCCTCGTCTATACTCGAGAATGGGGCCTTACTGGCCCAGTGGGCAAGCTTTATTAATCCCCCTCGATAAATTTGGGGACTGTACAGACGCATTAGATGATCGATGGTGAAGCGACACCCCTCAATTTTGCTTACGAAGAAGCGGAGGAGAATTACTATCCTCCAAAAAGAGGGGTGGATTTGACCAAGAGTCACCTCGTACCCTTACAGAAGGGGATGATGACTTGGTCCAAGGGGCCCAACGTGAAGGGATAAGTGTAAACACTTAAAAAACCCTCCACGTTTTGGTAGTAATGGCTTCCCTAGGTGTGGGCACCACCACGTGTTTATCAACCCAGTTATAATCCTCTTTGATCTTGGAGAGGAGACCATCGGTGATCGAGCATATATATCTAGAGACCGGCTCGTAATGACCCGGTACCAAGGAAGTCTTTTTAACCTTGAAATCAGCACCGGTCAAGCACCCACCAGGAACAAACACTTCAGGGTGAGGTTCCGCCGATGTTTCCTCGTGGCAGGCCGTGTTGAAGAGGCGGTTTTTTTTTTGGAACTGTCTTTGAAGTTTTCGCCATTTTTTCTGAATAGAGATGAAGAAGAGGAAGTTAAAAGTTTACGCTAATATTTTAACAAAGACGAGCAAAGATACTTGCAAAAGCCTAAAAAAAAAATCTAGTACAAGTGTTAGAGAATGCAAAGACTTTTTAAAAGAACAAGAGTAGATGAGGTTTAAACGTAAAGTTTGAATGGATGAAGGATGGAGTATATATAGTATTCAAACGACGGTTCAAAGTCTGTAGCGGCCGACCAGTGACTGACGAACATTTAATGCCATTAAGATGTGACTGACGAGACGTTTCGTCTATTTTAATCGTTTCTGAAACGAAGTATCGAGATTAGGATCAGGGGCTCATATCGTTTCCCGTGGTTTACACTCCGGAAAACGAGGGGACTATCTGTATACAGCCGAAACCGAGCTCATCTATTACATGACGGATCGGAACCGAAACGTAATAGATTGAAGATCGACCCCAGGTTTCGTCAAACCTAGGTACAAGGTTAGAACATGCGCCTTCAAAGATTATCGAGTCCGTGACCCCGGAACTACCTCCGACTCCGAATTAGCTCGAGAGAACATCATCGAACAAAAATAATGGAAGGCCGAAATATCCGTAAATGATCGCGCATCACGCCGGAAATCTCGGCACGTATCCATGAAACCGCTTAATTAGCAAATCATGAAATTCTTTACCTTATATAGAGTTATACCTAAAGTAGAACTCCTCTGCTATATAAAGGGGGTCTGATTATTTGTAAAGGCTAGGGCAACACACATCCCAAAAGTATTATAATACTATTTTCTTTCTACAAGCTACTGTTCTTCTGTATTTGATATTATTTGGATCATATTCAGTTCGAGTGAGGTCTATTTCTCAAGGCTGTAACCGCTTAAGTCACACGGTTTGAATTTACTTTATTATTGTTTGCTTTACTTATAGTACAATCTATCTCTTTGTATCAAATTAATCCACGTATCCTTAAAATTATTTATAAATTTAATTGTTATCCGATTTTTTTAAGGTTAAACAAAAGTATTGAAAGAATAAATAGGATAGTAATCTCTTAGGTTAAGGCACACGATGAACTATGATAAAACAAATAAAAGGAAAAACTTTTAGCACTTCTAGAGCTAAGACTGACAAGGTAATAAATTGAAAATAATGATAGAAAGTAATTGAACTGAAATTTGACTAATTGGTTTCTATGTTAATTAAATGATGTATGTCCATTACTGTACAAGATGTTGTATTTATATATTGAGAGGTTAGCTGTTATTAGTTCCAATTCACCATCTAAACGTGCTACGAACTCTATATCTAAAGTTCGGCCACGCTCTAGTCAAGATGGTATGGTATCTTGCCCTAGGTCTGCGGCTGAGTTGTTACTTGACTTACCATCATTATTTCTTCATATATGTTAATCATTATTTTTGCAGTCTTTTTGTTTAGAATGTATTTTGTTGGTTGCGTTGCGAACTTTCATACTCAGTTGTAAAAAAAAATTAAAAAATTTAAAACAGAGATTTTGGAAATTTTCAACCAGACGTCACTACTTACCAAATATTTTTCCCATAACTTTCTAATATGTCTTATTCAAACACACAACTCCAAAATGAGGTTCGTTCCGCAGCATGTAAAGACACTGTTGGTTTTTGTTCACTTCTATATTTATTGTCCAAATAAAAGGTGATGAATTCAGTTATCTAATCTATACGAGCCCCTAGTTTGAACAAAAAGGTCAGGTGTTGAAATTCTCTAGACCCTAGTTGGGTTAATGATAACTCAAGAAAATTCACAATCCACAATTAAAATATACTCCCTTAATTTCACATTTTGTGACACACTTTCCTATTATTATGTTCCAAAATGATTGGTATATATTCTGAAAAGAAATTAACTTCAAATTTTCTATTTTACTTTTGATGAGAAACTTTTATAGTTAAACAAATATTATGAAATATTTAAAATCATAAATTTCAAATATTTTATTATATAGCCACACAAATATTATGACATATTTAAAAATATAAATTTTAAAAATGTTTCATTTTTCTTTAAACTCTGGATCATTATGTCACATAAACCAAAATGGAGGGAGTAAAAACAGGAAGAAGATGAATACATCTAATATATGAGCCCTCGTGAACAAAAACGCGACAAAATCAGTCTTTCTAGAGACCAGAACAGGTCAGCCGAATTGATAACACAAGTACTTGAACCGCAGATGCAAAAAAAGCCATATGCCAACCATTTCCGAAAACAAGTTCCAATAGTTGCTAGGAACTTCAATCCCTCCTTGTCAACAACAGAAGTTGCCACTGGCAGAATGGTCTATGCACATCCCGAAAATTAGTACTGATACCCTTGCTAGTTGGCTATCACAGTGATAAGAATATGCACAAAAACGGGACACAATGGGAAAGAAATCTCACTTTTGTGCTTCAAAATTTTCTAGCTTGCATATTCGATGACTCGTCATATTTCTTTTCTTTTATTAAGGGAAGTAGGATTGGAAGTGTTTGATTGTAAGCAGCACTAATTAAAGGAAATCTTGATCAATGATTCCGTCATCATGAGATTAATTCAATTTATGGAAATCAACTATGTCACTGTAATGAGCATTATAACTTGCTACACAACCAAATGCTCCAACCTGGCCCGATTACAAGTAAGGCACCCCAATGGAGAATTTGTAAACTCGTTTTGACAACAATCTGGTTATAAGATTTTATTGGAACTCTAGGGCACCATATCTACAGGTTGCTAGAGTACTTATATGTCTCGAACCCAGAGTCAGCCACGTCCTGCAACTGATACACCGATGGTCTCACGTAAGTCTCGTCTGAAAACTGATCCCATCCTGACTTGCTAACATTTAAGCTTCTTAATATTGAACCTAATGTATTTTTAACACTAATTATGAGTTCATATTTGTTACTTAATGTAATTTTAGTGAATTTTTGCACATAATTTTTGCTTCAGGTCGAAAGTGTTAAGGAGAACTTGATGCTACAACGTTACATCTACCTCGGCTAAGGTCCTCATTTATCCTCGAACTACCAAAAGTAGGAGGCCTAAAGAACTCAGTCAGAGGCCTAAGCTTCAAGTACTCGCGTTACTTTGCCATTTTGGGCAGATACGTAAATAGTGCGGCATACTCTAGGGCCAAATTAGTTACTTTTAGGAGTCATTATATATATATACATATACACACACATATATATACATATACACACACACACACACATATATATATATATATATATATATATATATATATATAGTGTCTAGAAAATTAATCCATATTGTTGTGTACTTCACTGGGCTCCATCGTTCACATGACCTTAATAAAAGATTCTTCTTTAGTTGTCCTTTTCTTGAATTATTGATCTTATCTTCTATGACACACACATACACACAGACATTACATACATATATACATACATACACACATATATATATATATATGTGTGTGTGTGTATAGTGTGTGTGTATATATATATATGGGGCGGATGCACCTTTAACGAAGCAGTGTCACGCGCGCTTCGTCGAAAAATTTTACTAAATATATGTATTAATACTGTGAGGAAACAAATAATTTAAAAAAATGATACCACTTAACACAAATTGTCTCTTGCGTGTTGGTTATGTGTTTGATTTTGCTCTAATAGGTTAGAGTTTCAAACCTCAACTAGCACACATTTTTGACAAATATTTGAGAGAGCCTCTATGACTAAAATTTGTGATTAAGTAGAATTGAACTCGGGACCTTTTCTAAATTAAAATTTAACAAAATCAATGGTTTAGGGTTATTTTTTATCTAAAAATATGATAGCTAAAGTTATTTATTTTCGTTCTTTAAAACTTTCGACACCGTTATAAAAATTGTAATTGCGCGCCCCGTATGTATATATGTATGTATGTATGTATGTATTGTATAATACATACAATATATATGTATTATACACATATTGTAGATCCGCATGAGACATTTCCAATGAGAACTTTTAGCTTTACAGAAAAACTTATTCTTTTTGGGCAGACATTTCTCAACACTGTCAAGTACAGATTCCTAAGTTATACGACAACATAGTTAGTGTAATGCCACAAAGTGAGACAAATCCGTGCAAGTCAAAACTAAATGGCCAATTTTGGCGAACAACAATTTCCTCATTAACTTGTAAACTTCCAACAATACTCGACGCCACCAACTCTTTTTGGTTATTTATTTTTCTTTAGTTTAATCTTACACCAAAACACGTAATAACACACAATTATTTAATAGCATGTTATCTGCTCATAAACGGGGATTACGATGCTAATTAGCTTCTCTTTGCAGGCCCAAACTTCGAATCTTGAGCTGAAACTTGGTAGCAGCAGCCAAGAATCTCACGGTTTGAGTTGCACTTAGGATTTCCACAATCCTCAACACTGTCTTCCCCCTCAGATAATCTGCACATTCAACTAGTGTCTCCATTGCCAACCTCAATCTATCAATTGCCCTATTTAGTTCCGTCAACCTCCCGTTCTCCTGTAGCCCCTCGTCCCTCGCTAGCAAAATCATTGTTTGTAATGCCTGCAGTTAAAGAAATTAATCATGGGCACTAAAATCATATTTCCTAGATTAGCTCTAGGAAATATGTACATAAAATATTTAGTTCGGTAAAAAAATTATGAGTTCACGTACATCATAATTTGCGCAATACGTACGCCGCTGACATTAAAGTCTATTAAATGTGTTTCTTATTAAGGTTAAAAGATAGATAATATGGAGGATGAGCAGAAAATTTATTTTAACAAGAAGTACCATGGTTTCTTGAACCCTGGTGAATTTATCAGTAAGTTGTTTCTCCTCGACTGTAATCTCTTCCATTAACTCATTTAGCATTAGAGACTGATTCCGCGACAAGTCCAAGACATTCTTGTTCACCAGCCTAAATGCTAGTCCTGGTCGAAACCCTGCTATCCACATATACGTTCGCTCGAAGGGTGTGAACCAAGTAGGGGATAACACTAGGAAAACGTTCTCCTGTGTAACTTTTGATTTGGCTACGTAATATGCACGGTAATGGGCCAACACTTGGTCTATGATGAGCCTTTCCTCATTAATGCAATTGTCATTGCAACTTTCGGAGCTTAAGCGAAGCAATTTTTGTAAGAAAAACTCTTGTTGAATCAACCAGCCCTGAAGGAAGGTTTGGAAAGATTCAATTAAATGGTTATTGGATTCAAGTTGTATAGCAGTTGGAATCATTCTAAGGCACTGTCTATTTAGTTAGTGCCTAGAATATTTCAAGAAAGTAGCTTATGTGCAAGATATGGATTCTAGGAATCCAATCATACATATAAATAGTAGTATACGAAAAAAGTGATTGTTCAGTGGGTAAAACTTCATTTTAAATTCCTTTTCTTGGTTAGACGAAAGTAATTTCTGGATTACTGAGATGTTTGGAAGACTGGAATTTAAAACTGACAAAACTTCTTACCGAAGAAATGAGATCATATATACGCTGATTTTCTAGTAGCAATGAGAATCGTCAGTAGCTAGCTAGTAATGGCGGTGTAGTGTACTAGCTAGCCAGCAGCTGAAGCATATACGTCAACTGGAATTGTGGCATGAAAATTATAGAACCTCATTTTATTTTATTTTTGTATATTATGATAATATTTGTTGCTCTATATTTCTTGGTAGAGACGGCGTTGAGATTGTCTCCTTGAAAATCATATTTTGATTGCTACGGCAGCTATGGTTTGGAGGAATCTATAGTAAATGGTGGCCATAAATGGCGGCACAGATTGCCAGTGAAGAGTTGATGTAGGATCTAATACTTGTATGCACATAGGCTGCTGCACAAGATATACAAGAAAAGGATTTGTATTGGATATATTGCAATAGCTTCACGTGCTACTATATGGTCTTCACAAGAAGTTTGTCGTCACCTCTCTCTTGCTTGTTTCCTTACTACTTTTTGTCTCGAATATGAAAACAAAACTTAAAATAAATGTTCCCTACGGAAAAGAAAAATATTTCCTCTCCTTTCATTTTGTTTAATTGGAAACAAAAGAAAAGAAATATAGTCTTATGCATATCACAAGACTTTTGTACATTTTTATAATTATAAAAGAATGTTATTTAGATTAAATGAGAGTTTTTAAGTCTAAATTTTTTCAAATATAAAAATATAATATTTTTTTAAACAGATTATCAGAAAATGGTAATAGCGAGAATAGAAAAAAAAGTTTCTCTCTTTTTATTTTGCTGGGTCATTAAAAAAGCTAGAGTATTCAGAATTTGGTGTATCAATATTAAGCTAATTGCAGATCTCATCAAAATTTTCTTGATCACTGTGTACATTGGAAAACTCATCATTACGTCCATTCACCATATAGGATCCGAATTTTGGTGATCAATATTCTCATTCACAGTTGTTGATTAAAGCATTTCATTGTAGCGTACGTCTTATGCGTCATCACATTACGAATTCATTTCAAGTTTTTAAAGGTGTGTAGTTGGAAAATATTTTCTACAAAATGTTCTTATGTTTGGCTGAAAAATATTTTTCTAATGAACTTAATTTTTTTAAATTTGAGGAAAATAGTTTCACAGAGAAAAAAAAATATCTTTCAAAATTTTTTTTAACCTTCCCACTTCCATCGTCACCTCCATATCCACACCCTGGCCCCTAGACCTACCATCGCACCCTGATTTCAACCCACTCAGTCACAGCAGACCGTGACCTTCGACCCCCAACCCTCAACCACGGACCCCAGACCCTGATCTCGATCTCCAACCCCCAACCACGAACCCTGACCTCCAATTCTAGACCCCGACCTTGGACTCCGATCCCTTAGCTCAGAGCTTGGATCTCGACACGACCGCGAAGCTCAACCCCGGTTTCCCGACCATGGACCCCGGACCTCGAATCCCTACTTCTCGACCTCAGACTCCAACCCAGACCTCTCAATCGAATGAAAAAAGTACAAACTTATCTTTTAAAACCATAAATTTCAAAAGTCTCTTCTGTTTCGTTCTTAAATTTCGTACTCATTCAAACATGTTCACATGAAAATGATATGGCGACAATAATAATTTTTCGAGTGCGCATAAAGAATTTAATTTTTGTAGTGGCATCTTCATCTGTTGCTGACAAAGAGGGAATGAAGCTCCATATAGCTGCTGAACGCAGGGGCGTATCCAACTCCTAATATCGGGTTCATCTGAACGTAATATTTTCGATACCGAACATAAATTTATATGTAAAAATTTATTAGAATTGCAATAAATATTTAGTACGAACTCATAACTTTAGCAATATAATATATTTAATGCTAAAAATCTTAAAAGTTGAACTCATAAAATTTAAATTCCGAATAAGTTTTTGGAACGCCGTGCTCAGAAATGGTTGGCATATGGCTTTTTCCATCTCATGCATTATTGGTACTTGTGGAGTCCGTTCTCGTGTATCAGGGAATTGTCTTCTCGAGTTGTATTAATTTTCAATGTGGACCGTGAATTTTCATTTGGATGATAATCTGACATTTGCATGCAGAAACTCAAGAGAATCATCTGGCCTTTTTAATTTGTTCAAACAATGGGCTGGCCGCTGGGTATTAGCTAAGATTAGACTGATTCAATACCAACCAGCTGGAGTGGATTTGAACAAATCTGCGGGTTGGTTCCATCTGAATGAAACTGAATAAAATTCAACAGTGTCATTACGGTACCCCATCTTAGATTTGTGCATGTGAATACGACATATTAATTATGTGAAGAAATCTTGTAATAAGGTGACGCTTGGTTGAAAATTTACACAAACTCAGTTTTTGAGTTCATCCAGAAACATAAAAAGTTGAATATGCATGGAAGTTTGCTTACAAAAAAGAGTAAATTTTAAACAATCAGAGTTTGCAAAAACTCACAAAAAAGAAATTGCCGACTTGATTTCGGGACTAATATATAGCCCATAACTTAAACAGCTTCCTATCAAGTAAAGGAATTACTACAATTTACCAATTCCTATGGAATTTTCACCATAGCAACAACTTAGTCAAGTAATAGCTCTACAACTGCGCGCTTTATTAGGAGCAAACAATGTTGGCTGAATAGTATTATTCACATAATCAGCCGACGTGTAAGGTCAACAGAATGTGTAACATACCATACTAGCTACCTTGACTATGTGTGACAAAATTTTGGGATAGAGTTTGTAGCACGTTATGTTCAGATAATGGACAAGACTTGTAGCTTGCTGGGCCAACTAAAAACACTTTTTTACTCAAAAATCACATTTTTGGAGATTTGAGATGTTTGTCCAAAAACAAAAACTTGCAATTTATATAGTTCACATACCAAAACTTTGCTTCCCTAAATTGTAAAATGTGGGAGAACGGTATTGATGACGGATCCAGACTCGAGCTATAAATCTTTGCATAAATTGGGTTGACCCTAGGATTATATTCCGATACAGTGATACTTATGAAATTTGCAGTCGAGCCGTTTAGCTCAGTTGTTCCCTTAAAAACTGACTTCACGGACACAATCATGAGTTAAACATTATTTTAAACATCGTTAGGTACGACATTATATATTTTGCCAAAGAGTGAGGGTTAAATTTGATGCGTGTCTTAAAAATAGAATCCAACTGTAGTGACTGGTGCGGAAAAATTCTTTAACATGAAATGATATGGATTAATGTAGACACAGCATTCCCTGAAAGGCTGCGCACTAGAAATTAAAAGAATCCAACATAAAATTTGTGCACATGTAAACCGAAGTGTTAAAAAATAATAATTGAAAAAAAAATTGATGAAGGAGTGAGGCGTGAGAATGACTTTTCTTGAAGTAGATATTGTGCGTATACAAATAAGGAAAATACAAAATATCTTTTTCAAGATACAATAAGTCAAGAATATATCTGCAGATTTTTTTTATCCACTTTGTTGGAAGTACTTCTACTTATAAAGCAACCATCGGACATTTTCAAAAAGATATGTTCTTTTACAAACAGATGCATCTGTTTATTCAAATATATTGAAAATTTAAAATTCAAATAAAATAGATTTTAATTGTAAAAATAAATAAAAATATAAATTATTTATTTTAGGTCCGACCCGGCTGCAAGCTCCAAGTCCAAATCCAAGTTTTTGATATATATATATACTTTGGTGTCTTTAAGTCCTTATCCTTTTATGTATTTAATTTAGAAGACATACTCTTACATGTGTGCAAATACATACGCACACATGTAAGAGTATGTCTTCTAAATTAAATACATAAAAGGATAAGGACTTAAAAGACACCAAAGATGGCCTTTCACCACCGATGCTTTCCAACGATGTATAACAAACTATTCTTCAATCCCCCAATAATTTGTTATATTTCTCATAATATCATGCATAGTTGAGAGTATCTTATTTAGATTTGAACTTTCTATTAGTGTAAATATCTTAAAGTCTTGACGAAGTTATTAGTACCTTAAAGGTTGAACCACAACTCCTTGTGTCAAAATCGAAAATATCACACGCACAATATTATACAGTGGCTAAGAAAATCTAGTATTTGCTTTAGCACGTTTGTGGCCATGTGCTCATCCTGACTTCATGAATATTTACAAGATCAATCCCTTAAACCTTTGCTTGAAGCGGCACCACTTTAATATTCATATAGGTGAACTTAGCTACAATGTCCATGTTACTACAGATATTTACTAATTTCATTAAGATTTAATTCAACCTCTTCGTGTAACAGTTTGCACCACAAAGTTTGTTATTTTGCCCTAGTTATTTCAGATATTTAACAACTTCTTAACTCCTCTAGTAACAATATTTAATACATTAGTATTAAAACTCTTAAAGAAGAATAGTGTGTAATCAACACAAAGCAATTTGTTATTACCTCATTTAACTTATTTTGTTAGTGTATACCAACCAAAGTTGGATTCCCGTCGCTTGTATTTAGTTCAGAGGTTTTAGCCTCATTCCTTCACAAGTTTGTTGTACTACATTTCTCGTCAATGGTTTGATAAGTGGATCTGCCAAATTCTTATTTTATCTCACATACACAATAGTTATAGTCCCATTTGTGACTAATTCTCTTATATAAGCGTGTCTTAGGCCTATATGTCTTGATCTCTCATTATATATCTTATGGTGAGCCACACACATGGTAGTTTTACTATCATAAAATACAGAAATGGCTGGCATAGGTTGTGGCCACTACTTTATATCTAATAACATGTTCCTCAACCATTCTGCTTCTTTCCTAGTAGCTGCTAATACTATGAATTCAAATTCCATAGTAGAATAAAAATTTCAAGTTTGTTTCTTGAATGCACAACTAATGGCACCACCTCCCAATATCCATCCTGAAGTGGATTAATTATCATTAACACTAGTAATCCAACTTGCATCAGAATATCCTTCTAAAACAGTGGGAAAACCATTATAGCAAATGCTGAAATATTTTGTATATTTAAATATACAAGTACTCTAGTTATTGCGTACCAGTGATCATTACCTGGATTACTAGTAAGTATTGAAAGTTTACAAACAGCAAATGCTATATCAGGTCTTGTACAATGCATTGGATACATCATACTACCTATTGCACTTTCATACTCTAATTGGCTATTGCTCTTCTAGTATTTTCAATTAGCTTGATACCGGAGTCATAAGGAGTATTAAACTCCTTTGTGCCAAAATATATGAATCAGCAAGGATCTTATCAATAAAATACGATTGTGATAAAGTCATTCTTTTGTTCTCTCTTTTCACCTTTATGTCCAGAATAATATCTACTTCATTTAAGTCTTTCATCTTAAAGACTGAAGTTAGATACTTCTTGGTTTTAGTAATACCAAGCATATTTGTACCAAATATTAGCATGTCATCAACATATAGACAAATGATAACTGCGTATTCTTTTGTGAACTTGGAGTAAATACATTTGTCAGCATGATTATGTATGAATCTATTTGATAGTACATTATTATCAAACCTTTCATGCCATTATTTAGGTTCTTGTTTCAAACCATAGAGAGACTTTATCAACTTACATACTTTCTTCTCATTTCCTGGAAGAAAAAATCCTTCAGGTTAATGCATATAAATCTCTTCACTAAGGTTTCCGTTTAAAAAGACCGTTTTAACATCCATTTGATGCACATACAAGTTATATATAAAAGACAACTATAAAAACACTCTAATTGATGTTATTCTTGCTACAGGGGAATATGTATCAAAATAATATATATGCCTTTTTTTAGTGAAACCTTTTGCTACTAATCTTGCTTTGAAGGTTTGGATAGGACTGTCTGTATTATACTTCCTTCGAAAGACTCATTTGCAACCTATGGGTTTTGATCCAATTGGAAGATCAACTAAAATCCAAGTATTGTTGGACATTATTGAATCCATTTCATCATTAATAGCCTCTTTCTAGAAAGCAGCATCTCTAGAAGCCATAGCTTCTTGAAATGTCTTCGGGTCTTCTTCAACATTTAATAAGATAGGAAGCTGATTACAGACATTTTTTCTATCTCCTTCAGCAAGAAAGCCTAGGACTATGAAGAGATAAAATTAGAACCAAAATATTTTTCTTTTCTTATTTTTTGACTCTTTCTTGGTTCTATTTGAATATTGTCACTTTTTTTTTACTTGTAGTAATTTTGGAATGTGACAATCTATATACATCATTATCACCTTCATTTGGTTTAGTCATTTCCTCATCAACAGTATCATCTAAAAATTTATTTCAATAAACTCAACATGAATAGATTCTATTATAACATTAAATTTTAGATCCAACAATCTGTATGCCTTGAATTTTGTGCATATCCAACAAAAATACTTTTAATTCCTCTAGGATCTGCTTTTGTTCCTTAGTGATCATGAACTCAATGATATAAACCCTCACTCTTTAAATTAATCTAAATTAGGTTTTCTATTATTCCAAAGTTCATATGGTGAAACTTGTAAACTCTTTGAAGGCACCTTATTTAATATGTGACAAGCTGTTAAAAGTGCTTCACTCCATAAATTATGTGATAAATATGCATTCATTAACATAACATTAATCATATCAACTAAAATTCTATTTTTTGTTTCGGCCAAACAATTTTATTGTGGTGTATAAGAAGCACTATTTTGATATATCAAACCATTCTCTTTGCAAAACTTATTAAATTCAGAGAAAAATATTCTCCGCCTCTATCATTACGAAGAATCTTAATTTTAGTATTCTTTTGATTTTTCACAACAGATTTATATTCTTTAAACTTCTGAAATGCTTCATCTTTTGTTCTAAACAAGTAAACATATGTGAATCTAGAACAATCATCTATTAAAATAATAAAATTTCTTTTGTCTTCTCTGGTTAACTTTTCATTTCGTTCACATATATCAGAATGTACTAAGTGTAACAATTCACTAAATCTTTCAGTTTTACGAAAAGATTTCTTAATCATTTTTGCTTATACATATTTTACATTTTTTCACATGATCATGCTTGGAAGAAATATAGCCGTTTTTGGACATATAATTTAACGAACCAAAATTCAAATGTCCTAATCTAGCATGCCGTAAAAAAGAATTAGACTCAACAATATAAGCAAAAACATAATTTATTTCATTAATACTAAGTTTAAACATGACATCACAAGTATAGCCCTTTCCAGCAAATAAATCATTCTTAGATACTATTAAATGATCAGATTCTATGACTATCTTGAAGCCTCTCTTAGACAGCAAACTAGCAGACATCAGGTTCTTCTTTATGTTGGGAACATAGTACACATTTAGCAATATTAGCTTCTGCCCACAAGTGAAATTGATCCCAACACTTTCCTTTCCTACAACATCTGCAGTCATATGATTTCCTATGAGAATTCCGTCTCGGGTTCCTTCACTCCTGCATAAGTCTTGAACATATTCTTCTCATAACAGACATGAACGGTGGCACCCGAATTCAACCACTAGTCTTGACTCTTAACAGTAGCAACAACCATGTTTACCTCTGTAACCATATTACATGGTACTATAGAAACCAAAACAACCAAGCCTTGTGAAGAACTTTCAACTGTGTTTGCTTTTGCTTTCTTAGACTTTCCAGAGTTTCCCAAATTTTCATGGTTAAAGTTAATTCCTGCTTTCTTAAACCTACAATTACGGATCTTGTGGCCTTTCTTTCCACAATGATGACATTTCAAAGGATTCCTCTTTTTAAATTGAGACTTATTGGAAACTTTCATATTTTTGTTTCCATCTCCGTTATTATTGTGACTAACATTACTTACTGTGGAACTCGAAGGTTGCATAAAAGCATCACGAATTCAAGTCTCGCTTTCAATTTGAATGTGAGTTCAAAACTGTTCCACAATTAATTTCTCAGAAGAATACAAGATTTTCTTTCTATAGTCATTCCAAGAAGAAGGCACTTTAGAAAGTATAGCACCGATTTGAAGTGCATCAGGAATTTTAACTTCAAGATCAGTTAGTTTTGAAACTAATATTTGCAGTTCATGAATCTGATCCATAGTGGGCTTTGTATCAATTATTTTAAATTCGAAGAATTGTAAAGACAGAAATTTATCAATACCTCGTTTTCCATTTTTATAAGCAGTCTACAACGCCGTCCAGATTTCCCTTGGAGACTTCAGATTGTGATACAGATTATAGAGACCACCTGTTAATGTATTCAGAATATGTCCCCGGCAGAGTAGTTCATCATCTTCACGTTTCTTCCTGTTGCTTTTACATCTTCAGAATCCTCTGGAGCGGGATCTGGCAGTGCAGGCAATTGCGGATCAAGTACATAAAAGATTTTCAAAGCAGTCAGTAGGAAATCATCTTGTCCTTCCAGCGAGTAAAGTTTGATCCATCAAAACGGTCGAGTTGGACGATCTCTTTTGGATTTTCAACAGCGCACAGAATGTTCTCCATAGCATATTATCTACTTTAAGATTGTTAAAAAAAAATAATTGAAAACGTATTTGAAGAAGGTTTGAGGCGTTAGAACGACTTTTCTTAAAGATGATATTACCCATATACAAATTAGGGAAATACAAACAATCTTCTTCAGGATACAACAAGCCAAGAATATATCTTCAGATTTTTCTATATCCACTTTGTTGGAAGTACTTCTATTTATAGAGCAATCATCGAACCTTCTCAAAAAGATATGTTCTTTCAAAAACAGATGCATCTGTTTATTCAAATATATTTAAAATTTAAAATTTAAATAAAACAGATTTTAATTGTAGAAATAAATAAAAATATAAATTATTTGTTTTAGGTCCCACTTGACCCGCGCCCAAGCTCTAAATCCAAGTCCAAGTCCAAGTCTTTTATATATATATATATATTTGCATATATGTAACAGTATGTATTCTAAATTAAACACATAAAAGGACAAAGACTTAAAAGACACCAAAAGGTGGCCTTTCACCACCGACATGCTTTCCAACAACGTATAATAAACTATTCTTCACGAAGTTCACTCAGGGAAAGAGGAGTAAAAACAGTGGGCAGCCCAAATTACTCAAACGTAAATTTTCAAGAAAAGGGACAAATAAATAAATGAAAAAACAGAGATGTTTGAAGTGGATGGCAACTCCATAACAATAATCAAAGACGGTATCTGACAAGAGGATCCTTAAGTAGAAGGCGTTCATGATAGACTCTCCAAGCGTAATCCTCGAAAGAAAAAGGAATGAACATTGGACTTTCCGAATTATTCTCGCCATCATCAACTGGTGGCGCCGATTTAGGAAGCAACGGAGTGACAGTGCTCTCAAGCGGAAGTGTCACTAGCAACGTCATTGATAGGCTGTGGGAATTGATATTACTGTTGGCTTCCGCTATATCAGCACTAGTAGCTACTGCTCTTCCTCTCACTTTTTTCACCTTTCCATTGCTCCATACCTGCAGCCATTTAACCAACAGTATAAACAACCAAAAAGAATTAGATTGACCGGTAAATTATTACGGTGTCAAAATCACAAATTTCGTTCATTTTGTATTTGACAGTCTAAAGTTTTCAGTAGCTACTACTTACTCCGTCTGTTTCAATTTAAATGACACATTTTGCTTATCAAGAGTCAATTTGACTAAATTTTAAAACTAAATTTGATTAATTCAATTCAATATTTTAAAATTTAAATTTAAATACTCAAAAACTATACGAAAAATACTACAAGTTACAATTTTACTCATGTTAATATAATAGAAAATATATTTTAAAGTGTTGCTCAAACTTCACTATATTTGCCTCTCAATAAGCGAAATGTGTTATATAAATTGAATGGAAGGAGTAATAAAGTATTGTGCAACAGGACAGTGTCGAATTTTCTATCTTACAAAGTTAAATGGATTAAGGTGAATGTTTAGTGGGAGACGGATGAAAATTATCACTTTTTATGCTTAAGTTAGCCGGTATCTCTTCTTGGTGATATTAACCACATTTAAGATCAGCACAACATGTATATATAAAAAAACTAAGGCTCTGCTTACTTTCCTTTTTAATTGACGTTGAAGCAATAGAAAGTCCAGGACTTAAGGTTTAGAAATGTATTCCTTTTTTGAATTACTTGTGCTTATAAGTTCTTAGCAAGATAATAGGAGTAAATAAATAGCTAGCATTATGTCACAATCATTGCTGAAAGGTGTCTTTAGCCTATATATCTGTCCCACGAGTTGAGAACGATGGGTGTTGAATTTTCTCCCTTGAAAATAAATCCTTTCCAAATCAAAATTGGATAGATTAAGCTTTTCAATTGCAACAAGTAATAACACGATAAAAGTCTTAATTGTTAGAATTAGGTTGTCCACAGCTACTAGTTTAAATAAATTAAGAATATTATAGGATATCATTCTCAGCAGCCATTGTCATATTATAACGAATGCACTACCAATACATCCAAGGTACACGTACGAATAAAAACTATTTTTAATTCTATATATAAACATGAGGAATTTTATATTAATCCACCTACTAATTACTCTGGAAGAATCACGAGTAAAACAAGATACATTAACACATTCTTGTCGATTATAACTACTCACTAAATCAATAAGAGCTCAATCAGAAAACAAATGGCCCATGGATGCATATAATTTATCCCAAAAGCACCAAGTTGGGACAGAAGATGTTACATTAAGCCCGTCAACCTTACAATTAATAATATTATTATATCATAAGTACATTTTTCGTGTCAAATAAAACAAGAATTAGAGCTCCAACTTCATATCAAAATGACGCGATATCTAAGATATGGTAGGTGTCCTTCCAATATCACCGTAACGTGTTGTTTGACCGACCAAACACCCGGATATAACTCAATTTGTTTAGGTAATTGAGAATGTGTTTTATATGCACGAAAAAAATGGTTTCTTGAATGATAAAATATACTTGTTTTTAGAAGAACGTCAAGATTGTGTACAAATAAAATACGTATGTAAAAAAGAATTAATCAATGAAAAGACAGAATTAGTAACGCATAAATTACATCAAACTAAGACTAACCAACGAAACGAGTTCCAACTTATTTCTTGTATATATATCTCAATTGTTACTCTATTGCACTTGTTTCAATCTCTACTTAAACGTTATCTGTTTTAGTTCAAAAATATGACTGAAATATGATTCTTATGCTCTATAATACTTGTTAAATGTATCATAATCATACTTACCTACTTTCATACCCAATCAAATACTAAAAAATACTTTACAATGATATTTCGAGATAAAATATTCTTAACATTATTTAGAAAACTCGTGCTAGTCCGTACCATTCACACACTAATTAAATTATTTTAAGCCAACGCAAAATCAAAAAATAGAATGTACTAATTAAAAATCTAACCTGGGCAATGTCACCAAGGGTCACCAAGACCGAGTCCACTTGAGGAGAAACGGATACCCAACCCGAATCCGCCAACATGGAGTACTTCCGGCAACGTATTTGAAAACTTAACCCGATTACAAACGGGTACAACGGACTCGAGGAAAGCGGCTTATTACTTAAACCGCCCTCAGTCTCGGATATCCACATCAACGAACAGAACCGGGTTGGGTCTTCTCCGACTGGGTTCTCAAACCCTACAGCACAAGCCAACTCTTCAATCACCTGCAACCCAAGTTTCTCCATTTGGCAAGTAAACTCACGGAGAGAGGTCAACCCCAACTCGGTTGAGTTTGACTCAACGGAACACGACGAGTCGAGACACAACGACTTCCCGTTAACGTTGTCGTCGTCATCATCGTCGTCGTTATCGAACCCCAACGGCCAGTTCTTGGGGAAGTAACGTTGTTTCTCATCATGTGGGAGATTGAAAATGGATGAAGATTCGGACTCGGCTGAGGTGGCAAGCTGAGAGGAGATTGAGTGATTGGTGAGTTGGAAGAAACCGTGTTGTTTGGCAGCGGAGAGGAGGTTAGAGTAAAGAGTTGATTTAGGGTCGGAGAGAGAGATGAGAGGTGGGGAAGTGGTGGTTGATGGCGGAGATTGGCGGCGACCGAAGAAGGAGAGAGAAAGGGTGGGTGGAATACGGTGGAGGAGACGGGAGAGAGAGTCAGCGGCTTCGGAGGTGGGAAGGAGGTTATTAGGTTGGGTTGAAGGAGTTGGTGGCGGAGCTGTGGTGGTGCCGTAGGGAGTAGGGAGGCGATGGAGGTGGTGTTCGTGTGTAGACGACGCCATATTTTTATTTTTTGGTTGTTGATGTTTTTGGGATTTGAAGCTTTGGAGTTGCAGAGGGAAGGTGGAGTAGGTGCGCTAGCTGCTGATTTATAGGAGGGCCAAGGGGAGCAGCTAAAATGGAAGCCAAGTGGTCTCCCGCCAACGAGGTGCGTAAAACTACACGCCTCATGTCAATGGATAATTTGATTAATGATAATTTCCTTTTTCTTTTTTCTTTTTTCAAGAGCCCTGTACTTTACTCATAATAATCCAATTGGTTAGCTATTTTAATTATCACATTATTAGTAGGGGTTTGATTTCTTACCTTATTTAACAGAATTTCTTTTTTGGACACATGAATTTATATATGTATTTCAGGAGATTACTTAAATTTATATATGATACTAATTTATTTTTAAAATTTTGTGAACTTTAACATAACATATTTATTCCGATAAAAGTATGTCTTTAAAGGCAAAACATAAATGCTAAATTAAAGAATTTTTAAAGTAAAAAATTGTCAATTTTTCTTTAATAAATAAAATTTAAAGAGTATTACATAGTAAAATGAAATGTAAGAAGTTGCATTAATTCTTCTATTTCCTGATAAATACTCATTTTTCATTTACCTACGTTTCTCCTTTAGTTTGTTATATAGCTATTCATGACCCATTCCCTCCATCGACATAACTCCTATCTTTGTTACTGCATATTACTTCTTCTATTCCAATTTATGTAATATAATTTGGATTCCGATAGTCAAACGAGTTTTTCTTTAATTATAATTTCATATAATTTTTAAATATTCTAAATTATTAATTATTGTAATTTATATTATTTTTTATGTAGTTACCAAATATGTCATTTTTATTTCAAAAAACTTAAGGATTATATTTATGAACTACATAAATTAAGAATTTTATTTTAAAAAACTTAAGAATTAAAATTAAAAATTTTTATTCTCGAAATTGAACTACATCACATAAATTGATATGACGGAGCAAAGTCGGAGCCTAGATCTTTTGTTTTAATATCAACATAACATAAGTAAATCCGATGATGAATGAAGGAATAATAGAAATGAGTATTTGGAGACTCATTCCTAACTTCCTACTAAACGTTTACAGGCTAAGTTGAACGAGTCCTGGGAAAGATTTTGTTGGGATGCGAATTGATGGGTGAGAGATGCTATGTCATGCCAAAGGTGGTCGGGGAAGTGTAGGCCCAGATGCACAAGTCAGTCTAGCAAGATGCAGCGTCAGGACGCGTCCTGCTTGTCCTTTTTTTTTTCCTTGTACATGATAAGATAACAAATGTGTTTATCCTCAAAATCGGATAACAATTAAATTTATACGTGATTTTAAGGATAGGTGATTTAACTTGATACAAAATGATAAATCAGATTGAAATTGAAATAAGTAATAGGAAAGTAAATGCAAACCACACAAGTTGAACAGTCTTAGCCTTGGAAGGTTAGTCACCTTCGAGCCAAAAGAGTTTTATCGATATTAGAATGGAATGACAAGAGAATAATAAGAACTAAAAATAACAAATATTGCTTTGGGATGTGTGTTACAATTTCCTTTACAAGTAATCAGACCCCCTTTATATAGTAGGGGAGTCCTATTTTAGGTTCAATTTTATAAAAGGTAAAAATCTCCTGGTTTGCTGATATGCCGGTTCCCTATTGATACGTGCCGAGATTTTCGCCATGATATGTGATCAGTTGCGGATATTTCGATCTCCTGTTGGTTATACCGGCAATGTCTCCTCGAACTTACTCGGGGTCAGGGTCGATTCCTGGATCATGGACTCAATGTTCTCGAGGACGGACATTCTGACCTAGTGTTCTGGTTTGGCGAGACTCGGGGTCGATCTTCAACCCCTCGCGTTCCGAGCCCGATCTGTCATGTAGTAATCGATCCTTATTTCGACCGTATATAGATAGTCTCCTCGTTTTTCGAAGGGTAAGCGATGAGAAAATATGTGAGCTTCCGATTCAACTCCGTACTCAGCGTCAAAAACGACAAAATGAACGAAATGTCTCGTCAATCACGTCTTAATGACATTAAATGCTCGTTAGTTGCTGGTCGGCCACTCTTGGCTTTGAACCATCGTTGGAAAATTATAAATACCCCCTTGTTCATTCATTCAAGCTTTACATCCAAACCTTCTCTACTTTTGTTCCTTAGAAATCTCTACATTTTCTAGCACTTGCATCCTGATTTTTTGAGATCTTTGTAAGAACTTTCACTTGTCTTCACTTCGAACCATCAAGTGTACCCCTTTAACTTCCTCTTTTTCATCTTTTACCCTCAATTTAAAAGAAAATGGCGAAGACTTCAAAAACAGTTCCCAAAAAAGAACCTACTTCTACATCACGGTCGGCTGCGCGAGGAATCAGCGGTGGAACCTCCTCTTATCATGTTCATTCTTGGCGGGTGCTCGGTGACCGCCGATTTTAAGGTTGAAAAACCTTCACCCGTTCCGGGCCGCTGTGAGAAGGTCTCGAGGTACATCTGCTCGATCACCAAAGAGATTCTTCCTACGATTAAGAAGGATTGCAACTGGGTCGGCAAAGATGTGGTGGTTCCCGAGAACGAAGAAGATATTACTACCCACGTCGAGGGATACTTAAATGTTTACATTTATCCCTTTATGTTGGGCCCGTTGGACCCAGTAATTATCCACTTCTGCAGAAGGCACGAGGTGTGCCTCGGTCAAATCCATCCCTTGTTCTGGAGGATCGTCATTCTTCTCCGGTTCTTTGTGAGTAAGATCGACGGATACTCGTTTACCGTCGACCATCTCATGCGCCTCTACAGTCCCCGTCACTTTTGAGGGGGCTAGTAAAGCCCCGTTCTCGAGCATCGATAAAGACCAAGATCGAGGTTGGCTAGGTCGTTTTGTCCGAGTGAGGACCTCGGACCTGATCCCAGCAGAGCACATGCCGTTCCCCGAGAAGTGGAACACGTAACGTAAGTAAAGTTTTGTTTTTCCCAAAATTTTATTTTTTAATCTCTTTTCCTTTTTTCTTACCGGTGTTTGGTGGTGGTGCAGCTGTTGCTCGGGTCCCAAAAGCAGTCCCTCGACCAAGGAATAGGTCGAGGGCATTGTGTCAAAGAAACCGTATTTCGAGCGCGCATGGCACGAGCTTTTGAAGGGCCAGCGGGAGGCTCGTTCTCATGGTGAGATTCCTTTCTTGAGTGGACAACACTTAGGTTTCCTCCGTGCTGCTGAGCCCTTACTCATTTCTTTTTTTTTTTTTTTGTAAGTCTTTTCAAGGATGTCGCAATGAGGCCTCCATCCGATGATGAGGATTGCCCCGCGGATGAGTCCCCTGCTCCGGATAGGGTGAGGAGAAGAAGAGAAAAAGGGCGCCAAGTTCTCCGGACTCGGAGAAGAAAAAGTCAAGGAGGAGGCTGGTGCGCAAATCCAAAAAAAGCACCAGCGCCCGAGAGCTCCCATCGAACTCACTCTACCGGCTGAGGGATCAGTCTGAAGAAGAAGAAGAAGAAGAAGAAGAAGAAGAAGAAGAAGAAGAAGA
>MCJB01035681.1:55677-67480 GCA_002018475.1 Nicotiana obtusifolia | reverse complement strand
GGGGATGAAGAGGCAGTGGCCGAGGCCTCCGTACCAGAGAGGGGCGAGACCGTTTTGCCTTAAGTTAGGGAGGACGACAAGGAGACCGCGGCCGGTGCTTCTCGGGTAGAGGACAATGCCCCAAAGGACGTACTTGGAGTGATAGATCTCTTTGAGTCGCCTTCGTTTACTAACTCCATGATCAACGAGGCTCAGACGCTGAAAGGTCACCTCAACAAAGAGCCCTAAGGGGTGGCAGACCCCTTTCACAACTTTTTTGACGACCTAGACTCTACCGCCCCGGAGGACGTCACTGGATTGGGTGACTTACCGGTGCCAAGGAAGAGTCCTTTTTCGGAGACCAGCAAGCCTTCTTCAAGTCCGAAACTAGTCAACCGGTTCCCATCTCCGAGCTCGAATCCTGATCGGAAGCGGTCGATCATCATGTCTATTCTGGAGGATGCCCGGGTCCTTTCTGCCCCCGTAGAGATTGCCAGTTATCTTCAGTGTCTGGTGACTGAAGAGGATCTAGCCAAGATGAATGAGACAGACGCGCCCTACCTGTTCAACGAAGCACAACAGGCGTTAAATCGGGTAACTTCGGATGCCTCTTGACAACCTCTATTATGTACTTAGATTAAGTCGTAAATAATCGTAACTTTTTTCTTTGTGCTTGCAGGCCTCGGTGCTTCATCACGAGACTTTTCTCCGATATCGGGAAGAGTTAAACCAACATGAGGCCGAGACTCGAGGGCTCACTAAAAGAGGGATGCTTACAAACTTCTCAGTGAGAAACTCCAAGCTGAGCTAGAGGTGGCTCGAAAGGAGCATGTCGACCTGGTCGAGCATGTAAGAAGAGTATTTGAGGTTAGTGACGATGAGTCAAATATGGTGGCTAACGGTCTGAACCCGCAAGTCCAAAAGAAACTTGATCAGATTGAGCAGCGCCAGGCGGAGGTGGAAGCAATAAAGGCCGAGGCCGAAGAATGGAAAAGAAACATGGACCACTTGGCCTCGAAAAAGGAGATTGCCCGGGCACAGTTGGCTTCGGCTGAGGTCCGGCTTCGAGCTGTGAAGGAAAAGTGCTTGGTGCAGGCCAAAAAGATTGAGGAGCTTCAGTCTCAGCTAAATTCGGCTGTTTCCGATCGAGAAAACCTGGCCAAGGAGCTCGAGACGGCCAAGTTGGAGGCCAAGGTAGTTAAAGTCAATGCCGATGAGATGGTGGCCGTTTATAAGGCCGATGCCAAGGTGGCTCAGGTTCGAGCAAAGGATATCATCGAGCACGCAAAATGGCTTTTCGTATTATCCTTTTGTTGAGGCCATTTGGCCTTTGTAAAAATTTGTATCAAGGATGTCGGCCCTTGTAAAAATTTGTGATATGTATATAAGGCTTTTTCCCTTCAACGACTTTTGAATTTTCCCTCTGCTTTATTACTTATATTTGCAAAGATCGAAATGCCTCAGTATGAAATAGTTAGGTTACGTTTGTAGGTTCAAACAAATCCTACCTTCAACATTTATCTTGTTTTTGGGCATCGTAGGGGTTCGGTGTGACTGAAATTTTTTCCCCCAAAGTACTTAGACTTTTTCAGGTTATAGTTTGCCGAGGGTAGACTTTAGAACCGGTTAAATAATTTTAAGGCCTTTTGTTTTTGTTACGGGTCTCGGACATCTTTGAGCCGCGTTATAGTGCCATAGCCTTTTAGTCCGGGTGTTGCCCAGTGGGCTTGCTATCCCGAGTTATCCGGGCTTGCCTAAGATAATAGTCCCCAAGTGAGGGTGGCCGTAGCCTTTAAAATCCGGGTGTTGCCTAATAGGTCTTATGCCCCCGAGGTCTGATAGCTCGGACCCCCAATGTTCGGGGCTGATCGAGGAACGGCCTCGAATGTTGTTGTGATCTTCGTCACCAGTTCGTAGCCGGCCTTCAATTCTAAGTTAGCACGATTTACTTGTTGCCTCGTTAAAAACCTTGCCGAAAAACCCTTTGGGACAAAATCGGTTCAAGGGAAAAAGAGTGCAACGTGTGCTTTCAGACCTAAAATGTTGTATCGTTCCTTATTGGTTACCTGCAAGCATTAGTTTAAAATGTAAATAAGAGAAAGAATGGGTTCGTATCTTAGCAGTAATATCGTTTCAAGTGAGTTATATTCCAGTTGTTCGGTAGTTGCTCGCCGTTCATTGTTCCGAGTTTGTAGGATCCCTTTCCGGTGATCTCGATAATTTGGTACAGTCCTCCCAGTTCATCCCCATTTCCCTTCGTTCGGTTTTCGGGTGCTCAATGTGACCTTCCTTAGTACTATGTCCCCGGTTTTGAAGTGTCAAAGCTTGGCCTTCTATTGTAATACCTTTCGATCCGCTGTTTTTGGGCGGCCAACCGGACAAGGGCAGCTTCGCGCCTTTCATCTAATAGCTCTAGGCTCGTACTCATGGCCTCTTCATTCGATTCCTTTGTTGTATATCAGAATAATCTTATACTTGGTTCTCTGACTTTGACCGATATTAGAGTTTTGGCTCTGTAAACCAATGAAAATGGGGTGGCTCCAGTACTGGACTTCGAAGTCGTATGGTATGCCCATAGGACTTAGGGTAGGATTTCCTTCCATTTTCCTTTGGCGACGGTTAACCTCTTTTTAAGGTTTTGGAGTATGGTTTTGTTGGTAGATTCAGCTTGTCCGTTCCCACTAGGGTGATAGGGTGTTGATAGGATCCTTTTGATCTTGTGGTCAGAAATTTGGTTACTTTGCTGCTGATGAATTATTTTCCATTGTCGCATATGATCTCCACCGGCATTCTGAACCGGCATATGATGTGGTCCCAAATGAAATCGATGACTTCCTTCTCCCTGACCTTCTCGTACGCCTGGGCTTCCACCTATTTAGAAAAATAGTCAGTCATAAACAATATAAATTAAGCCTTACTGGGTGCCCATGGAAGGGGGTCGACGATGTCCGTTCCCCATTTCATGAACGACCATGGTGACAAAACCGAATGCAGTAGCTCCCCATGTTGATGAATCATCGGAACGTGTCTTTGGCACCCATTACTTTTTCGAACGAACTCCTTTGCGTCTTTTTCTATGTCGATCCAATAGTAACCGACTCTGATCATTTTTCGAACTATTGATTCAGCGCCCGAATGATTCCCACAGGTACCTTCATGGATTTTCCTAAAAACGTACTCAGTATCCCCTGGCCCTAGACATATTGCAAGTGAGCCATTGAATGTTCTTCTGGACAGGGTTCCGTCTTCAGACAGGCTAAACCCGGCTGCCTTTGTACGAGGGCCGTCGATTCTTTTGGATCCGAGGGCAATTTCCCGGTCTTGAGATATTTCACATATTTATTTCTACAGTCCCAAGTTAGGCTTGTTGAGTTGATCTTGGCATAGTCTTCTTCTACCACCGATCTCATAAGTTGTACGACTGCCTCGGAATTGAACTCGTCGTCTCCGACCAATGACCCTAAGTTAGTGAGCATCGGCCTCATTGTTTTGATCCCGAGGTACGTGTTGCAAAGTCCATTCTTTGAATCGATGTAATGTTACCTGCAACTTGTCTAAGTATCTTTGCATTCGTTCTTCTCTGACCTCGAATGCTCCATTAACTTGGTTTACTACAAGGAGGGAGTCGCACTTGGCTTCGATCACTTTTGCCCCCAAGCTCTTGGCTAGTTCAAGGCCTGCAATCATAGCCTCATATTTGGCCTCGTTGTTAGTGAATTTCACAGTCTTAATAGATTGTCTAATACGATGCCAAGTCCGAACCCTTTTTGTGTTTGAGGCGCCGTTCGTGAAGAGGGTCCAAATTCCCGAGGAAGTTCCTGAGTTAGTCAACAACTCTCTTTCGACCTCGGGTATTAAGGCCGGTGTAAAGTCGGCCACAAAGTCTGCCAAGATTTGAGTTTTAATGGTGGTCCGAGGTCGGTATTCAATATCGTACCCACTTATTTCCACGGCCCATTTGATCAACCGGCCCGAGAGCTCGGGCTTATGCATAACGTTCATCAACGAGTAAGTAGTTATGACACATATGAGGTGACACTGGAAGTATGGTTTTAGCTTCCTAGAGGCGCTTAGCAAAGTGAGAGCCAGTTTTTCTAGGTGAAGGTACCTAGTTTCGGCCTCACCTAGGGTCCTGCTAACATAGTAAATTGGAAATTGCGTGCCTTGCTCTTCCCGGACTAGGAATCCACTTACCGCTATCTTTGAAACCGCCAAGTACAAGTACAGTTGTTCGTCTTCCTTCAGTGTGTGAAGCAGCGGCGGGTTCGATAGGTATCTTTGAGTTCCCCCAAAGCTCGTTGACATTCCGGGGTCTATGAGAAGTTATTCTTCTTCTTCAATAGTGCGAAGAATCGGTGGCTCTTATCGAATGACCTCGAAATGAATAGTCCCAAGGCGGCTATGCGTCTGATTAATCTTTGCACGGCTTTCACGTTGTCCACGACTGTGATATTTTCAATGGCTTTGAATTTGTCGGGATTGATCTCGATTCCCCGATTGGATACCATGAATACGAGGAATTTACCCGACCCAACTCCAAACGCACATTTTTCTGGGTTCAGCTTCATATTATATCACTTCAATATGCTGAAGGTTTCCTGCAAATGTTTTAAATGGTCCTCTGCTCGCAGGGAGTTAACTAACATGTCGTCAATGTCAACTTTCATTGATTTCCTATTTGTTTCTCGAACATCCAGTTTACTAGGCATTGGTAAGTGGCACCGGCAATTTTTAATCCGAACGACATCACATTATAGCAGTATGTGCCGTATTTAGTGATGAATGAAGTTTTTCCTGATCACCCGGGTCCATCCGTATTTAGTTGTACCCGGAATAGGCATCGAGAAAATTGAGGATCTCGTGGCAGCCGTGGCACCGATCATACGATCGATGTTGGGCAAAGGAAAAGAGTCTTTGGGACATGCCTTATTCAAATCTTTATAATCTACACATATTCTTAGTTTATTCCCTTTATTAGGGACTACCACTATATTTTCTAACCAATCAGGGTATTTAACCTCCCAAATAGATCCTATTTTAAGGAGTTTAAATACCTCGTCCTTGATGAAAGCATGCTTGATCTCATACTAGGGTCTCCTCTTCTATTTGGCTGGATGGAACTTTGGGTCCAGGCTTAGCTTGTGAATGGTTATCTTCGGCGGGATCCCTGTGATGTCAAGGTGGGACCAAGCGAAACAATCTTCATTAGTTATAAGAAATTGAATGAGTTTTTTCCTGAGCTGGGGGCTTAACCCCGTGCCCAGGTATACCTCTCGATCGGGCAAGTGTTCTCTCAATATGAATTGTTCCAGCTCCTCAACCGTCGATTTAGTGGCGTCAGAATCATCGGGGGTAATAAAAGATCTGGGAACCCCATGATCATCATCCTCGCCTTCCCCTTGTTTGTCCGAATCTGCCCGAGGCTGGTACTAGTGATTGCTATTTGGCCCTATTTTTGACCATCTGGTTCGAATCCTTCGATGTTGAGATTATAGATGCTGGTATCACATCCTCGACCACGAACATTTCCTTGGCAACCGGTTGTTCACCGTACAATGTTTTAACTCCGCTAGGTGTTGGGAATTTTAGTGCCTGGTGCAGTGTCGAGGGCACCGCCCTCATGTTGTGGATCTATGGCCTTCCGAATAAAGCGTTGTACCTCATGTATCCTTCGTTCACACAAAATTTAGTTTCCTGGATGGTCTCGGTGGTGTTTACTGGTAGCATTATCTCGCCCTTAGTAGTTTCACACGCCATGTTGAACCCATTTAGAACTCATACTGCATGCACAATTTGGTCTTGTAGATGGAGTTTCTCCACGACCCTCGATCGGATGATGTTGGCGGAGCTACCTGGGTCAATTAACACACGTTTAACTCGGGATTTATATATGAGTACAGATATTACCAGTGCATCATTGTGGGGCTGCACGATTCCTTCCGCATCCTCATCGTTGAAAGTCAAGGTTCCTTCCGGTATGTAATCTCGAGTCCGTTTCTCCCTTGTGACAGATATTTTGGTGCGTTTTAACATCGGCCCCTGAGGAACATCGACCACACCGATAATCATGTCAATGATGTATTGAAGTTCTTCTTTCTCATCATGCTTGTTAGAATCCCTATTTCTGAAATAATTTTTTGCTCGGTCGCTCAGGAATTCTCGAAGATGCCCGTTGTTGAATAATCGGGCTATTTCCTCTCTCAATTGTCGGTAATCCTCTGTTCTGTGGTTGTGAGTGTCGTGTTATTTACACATCTAGTTAGGATCCCTCTGGGACGGATCATATTGTAACGGTCGAGGAAATTGGTGTCCTTGATACGTCCAATAGCTGATACGATGGTGGCAGCGTCAACGTTAAAGTTGTATTCTGATAACCTTGGTGCTTCCTTAGGCCTGACGGGCCTGTCGAAGCTATTTTTACTCATGAGTCCCCGACTATGTTGACCTCGATCATTTCTCCTTTTGCTTCTTATGAGATTTCTGCCAGATCTGTTACCTCTTCGATACCCATTGTACGATTGATAGCGATCCTTGCTCGATCTTGGTTCACGGTCAATGTCTCTCTTGGCTCTATCAACGGTTCTGACAGGATAAACATATCTCGAAGAGGCCCCGAGTTAATCATCTTCAACTCTGATTTTCGATTGATGCCGGTTATGCACGTCGACCCAGGTAACGGCCGAATATCCTATCAGGTTTTGCTTCAGCTGTGAAGCTACCAAGCTTCAAATATTGAGTCCCTGAGTGAAAGCTTGAACAAGCCAGTCATCAGCAACCGGCGGTAGGTCCATCCGTTCCATATGAAATCGGGACACGAACTCTCTAAACATCTCGTTATCTTTCTGTTTTACTTTGAAAAGGTCCGACTTCCTGGTCTCGACCTTGATTGCACCAGCGTGTGCTTGCACGAAAGAATCTGGAAGCATAGCAAATGAGTCAATAGAATTAGGAGGTAAGTTGTGATACCATATCATAGCTCCCTTTGACAGGGTCTCTCCAAATTGTTTTAGCAGAACAGACTCAATCTCATCGTCCTCCAAGTCGTTCCCTTTGATGGCACATGTATAAGAGGTTACATGCTCATTTGGGTCGGTCGTTCGGTTATACTTAGGTATCTCGGGCATATGAAATTTCTTAGGGATCGGCTTCGGAGCCATGCTTGGAGGAAAAGGTTTTTGCACGAACTTTTGGAATCCAGGCCTTTCAATATCGGAGGTACTCCTGGGATCTGGTCTACCTTGAAATTATAGGTTTTTACTTTTTTGTCATTAGCTTCTATTTTCTTTTCCCCCGACTCCACTCGTTTTATCAGTTCCTCGAGCATTTTTATGATCTCGGGGTTAGTCCCCAATTCGTTATCGTTAGATCTTTCTGCAACCGGTTCATCTCTGCGGGTAACTTCTTGGGGCGGATCGGGCTCGGCTATGCTCAGTGTGCGGCCCTGGTTTTGTAACTGGGCTATCGCCCCTTGTTGAGCTTGCAACATTTCGAAGATCACCCTTAAACTGATCCCGTCTCCACCAATGTTTTGCGTATTTTGGGCCGCTGATCGGGCTCCACCATGGACGCTATTTTCAGGATCGGTTGGCTGGTTTGTGTCGATAGCCACATGTGAATTAGCGTCAAATGGGTCTGCGACCGGAATTTCGACGGGATCAGCAAGCTGTTCCTCATTATCGGGCACTATGTTGTTATTTTCACCTTAATGACCTGACTCGTTGTCAACATGTAGAGGTGCTGATTAAGAGTTTGACATTTTGTGTTTTAAACTGGGATCAAAGACACTTTAAAGAGCAAGTGTAAAGTAGTGTGTGTTATGGAGATTTGTATCAAATAACCACTATTTTTCTTAGCCCCATGGTGGGCGACAAACTATTTATCCTCAAAATCGGATAACAATAAATTTGTACTTGGTTTTAAGGATACATGATCTAACTTGATACAAAATGATAAATCGGATTGAAATTAAAATAAGCAATGGGAAAGTAAATGCAAACTACACAAGTTGAACAGTCTTACCCTTGGAAGGTTAGCCATCCTCGAGCCAAAAGAGTTTTTATCGATATTAGAATGGAATGACAAGAACTAAAAATAACAATATATTGCTTTGGGATGCGTGTTACAATCTCTTTTACAAGTAATCAGACCCCCTTTATATAACAGGGGAGTCATGTTTTTGGTACAATTCTATAAAAGGTAAAAATCTCCTGGTTTGCTGATTTGCCGGTTTCCTATTGACACGTACCGAGATTCCCGCCGTGATATGTGACCGGATACGGATATTTCGGCCTTCCATTATTTCAGTCTTCTGTGGGTTATACCGGCAATGTCTCCTCGAGCTTACTCGGGGTCAGGGTCGATTTCGGGATCATGGATTCAATGTTCTCGAGGACGGACATTCTAACCTCGTGTTCTGGTTCGACGAGACTCGGGGTCGATCTTCAAACCCTCGCGTTCCGAGCCCGATCTGTCATGTAATAATCGAGCACGATTTCGACCGTATACAAAATGGTAATACCTTTTAAAAATTATTCCCTATTTGAAATCACTAAATTCATTTAATTTAGAAGTTGTAATACAAAGAAGGCTCGGTACACAAGCATGGTCTAGGAAGAGATCCGCACTCCAAAATATGTAATATAGACAGCCTATCTTAATGCAAATATTAGTAGTTGCTTCCACGACTGAAACTCATGGAATATATATTATACAAAAATAACTTTATCCTTGCTATAAGGCTCCTTAAAAAGTTGTAATTAAAAAAAAACCAATAGCATTCGTAAGTGTTGCCCTCTTGTTTAACGTTATTGTGTTTTGGGACATTGACGGAGAATCTTAATTAAAAGGGTACAACTCACGTTGTGGCTCCAGTTTAATACATTAGTATTTGTTTATGAATTATTCCACTAATTTAGTACGTCTCAATAGAACTTGTCTAGTGTAACTTTTCGTAGGTGGGAATGGCAGGCTGCTTCCGTGTTATGCGGAAACCTATGCAATTCCTGAATTAAGCTTTAAATAAAGGGAGCGTGGGTTTCTTGTTCAGATTGGTTTTGTTTGTTTACACAAACTTCAATGAAAGAAGAAAAAGGTGAAAGAGAATTGGTGGAGATGAGGAGGCATGCTCCAAGTTCGGAATCAAAGTGTGATATTGTTGGACTCAAATAACGAAAACATATAAAAAATAATTGATTATCATTTTATATATAGCGCGATAAATTATCGCGCTATATCTTGACGGCATGTTTGTTCGTTAATATATAACGCATGTAATATATGCGCTATACTCAATATTTGCAGTTATAATATATTTACTGCACAGTGCATCAATGACATGCGTTATGCATGTCATTGGTGCTGAAGTAGTATTTGTTTCTTGTCTCTTGCATTATACTGGAATAGTATTTGTCTCACTTAAAAGCAAAATTTGTCTTTTTGTTCAAAGACAAATTTGCCAACCCAGTTAAAGTCGATTTTTAGGATTGTTTTAACAAAATCGTAGGTTTTTATAAATTTATAATCGTACCGAATAATAGGATAGGTTTTTAATTTTATAAAATAAACCGAAAAAATATCGAAGCTACCGAATAAATTTATATATTAAGATATATTTTATATGCTAAGTTTGAAACTAACAAGGCCTTAAGTTTTTCGGGCCTTGGATTATGAAAATGGCTACAAGTGGTCAAATAATTAATCCCAAAATCTCAACTTCCAAACCTATTCTACAACTCATATTGAAACTAAATTAGTTTCGACATCTTGAATAGCAAGTCACTAAGCAATCACGCAATCTTCAGTAGCAAGGCACAAGGTATTGGATATCATCCTATCGTATGATTTAGATTTCTCTTGTTAGATATTAATCTTGTAATAAACCCTATTCTTGAATCCCAACTTGATTAATATCTTTTTACCAGTATGATTTATATATATTTTTTATCTTTGTTTAATTTGTTTTACGCTACTATAGAATAGTGAGATAAATCTCTACTACGAATGAAAAAATACTTATTATTTCACCACAATCTTTGACGTTAAATTGTGCAAGTTCTCTAATTACACCAACTGCTTTCTCAATTTAAATCTTGAATATGAGTTACTCTACTCTTGGATTTGAGTATGTGGACGTTAAAATGTGAGAATATTTTTTCAAAAATCTATCTCTACCTTTTTAAAATAAGTCCTTCCTTACCATCTGTCCCTGCTTTTATTTGTCTAATTTTACCTGAACAAAAAGATAAACTTTGCTTTAACTGAAATAAATACCTACTTCTGTATAATGCAAGAGACAAGAAAAATAAGGAGAGAAGTAAAGGATGGATAGCGCATGTCATTGATGCGTTATGCAGTCAATATATTATAACTGCAAATACTGAGTATAACACATATATTACATGCGCTATGCCTTAACGGACAAGCATACCGTTAAAATTTAACGTGGTGAATAATCACGCTATATATAAAATGATAGTCAATTTTTTTCATCTATTTTCGTCGTTTGAATCAAAAAAACTCGACATGCTCCCCCTTTTGCAGCGAATCAGATTCTTCTTATTTTTGTTTTCAAAAGAGAATCAGGTGATGACCATGAGTGGTTTCAGGACTTGACATGCTCCTTTTGTCTTCTAAGAAATTCAACTGCACCACGCCTCAGTTCTGTCAATAATTATGATGCCATAAAGATCAATATACCAACCCTTTTAAACCTAATCAAATTACTGACTAATGCTGCTTTGTGGTCCGGGCCTGGCCCGGGACCGGCTTGGGCCCGCGGTCCTGGTGGGCCAAACGGGCCTCGTGAGCCGGTCCTAATGGGCCTGGGCCCTAGCGGCTTACAGCCTGTGACGGGCCGATCCAGACATAAAGCCCACCAGGCCCGGGACCGCCAGGCGGGCCTGGTCCGGGCCCAACGGTCAAATTTCAAAAAGAATTTTTTTTTTAAAAAAAAATAGCCAACGGCCAGATTTTTAAAATCTAGCCGTTGGGCCATTTTTTTGACTGTTTTTTGTTCAGAAAAATAGCCATTTCGCCCCCAAACTTTATTTTAACCCCAAACTTTTTGTAAATACACTTTTTACCTATTCTCAACTATAAATACCCCCTCATTCTTTTATTTTTACTCACAAATTCTCTTAATCTCTCTCTAATTTACTTCCATAATTGCTTACTTTATTATTCCAATTTCGTGAAAAATTGTCAAGTTGGTGAATTGAAGTATTTAAGTCTTCAAGTCTTCAACGATATTCAATTTTCAAGAAGTTGTTCGTCAATTCGGTAAACTCGTTCCAACTCTTTAATTTTTAATATTATTGTTGTGTTTGTTTTATTTATTGTAATTATAATTAATATGAATTTTTCTTTGAAAAAAATATTTGGTGGTAAGGGTAAGGGAAAATAAAAAATTGGTCAATCTAGTAGCCAAACTACTACTCCTCCCCCTGTTACCCGTCCTCCTCCACCTATTATTCTAGATAGTGATCATCCTTGTTTTTAATTTTCGGGTAGCCAATTTTGTCACGATGTTGCACCGGGTCATCAATTAGATGAAGAAACTATGAACGCTCTCTATCCTAATCAAACTATATTCGAAAATGAAGCTGAAAATGATGATTTAGATGAAACCCAACCGGATTTAGATGATACACCTACTAGTCCTATTAATAACCCAAATGATGCCTGGCCTGACCCTCATATAGTAATCCCTACATTTGATAGAAGACCTCCTAGACGGGCGGAAACATCTCTTGTTTGGAATTTTTTTACTCAACTAAGAGAAGAAAATAAGGCGAAGTGTAAAAGTTGTGGGTCTTTGTTGGCTCAT
>MCJB01035681.1:43509-55657 GCA_002018475.1 Nicotiana obtusifolia | reverse complement strand
ATAAATTTACTGGCAACCGTAGCGGTACGGGTAGTTTAACTAGGCACATATTGAAACACCTAGGGATAAACAAAGATATTTACAGATGAAAGCTGCGGAAGAGGGGAGGAATGCAGATAATTCGGTTCACCCTAGTGCAGGTTTAAATCTAGTCCAACCGGGAATTAACACTGTTACCGGTGAAATTTTATATTACGATCCAAATAAAGATCGTGAAAAAGTAGCAAAAATGGTAACTGCTATGTGCTTACCATATAGCTTCCTTCGAACCCCCATTTTGTGCAATATATTAGAAGAGTTTATAACCCTACTTATAAAGGATGGCCTCGTGCAACCGTAAAGGCCGATATTTATAAATATAAACACGAATATGAACAATATTTGCGATATTTATTTACTCATATAGATTGTCGCGTTGCTATTACTACGGATATAGATAGAAGTGCCCATGACTGTGACTATCTAACTGTTATAAGTCATTGGATAGACGAGGACTGGATAATGCAAAAACGCATTATTGCCTATAGAATTATTAACTCACGCCACACAAGTAAATCTATTGCTAGCACATTATCAAATATTTGTAGATATTTTTGTATTAGTGATAAAATAATGTCGGTTACAATGGATAATGCTTCTAGTAACACCAATGCAATAGGCATGCTTACAAGTACTTTAAATCCCGCTTTTACTAATATTTTTCATGTTAGGTGCATTTGTCATATTTACCATTTAACTGTTGGTGACGGTATGAAACTGTTAAATGTAGAAATTGAAAAGGTAAAAATGGCTCTTAATTGGCTGTTTTACTCAAACCGTAGAAGTAGACTAAGAGAATATTTTAAAAAATGTGATGAATTTGGCCTTAGGGAAAGAAAGGTTCCTAAACCTTGTCCAACTAGATGGAATTATATGTATGAAAGTCTAGTTGTCGCCTACGAATATAGAAACCCAATTAGTGCAACCTATAATGCTCGTGTAGGTGGTGGTGATGATGATGACGACGAGCTCCTTACTAACCAAGATTGGAATAACGTTTAAATTCTTATAGATTTTTTAGAACAATTTTCAGTTGCAACAAATGATTTATCTGGGCAGTACTATCCTGCTATTTCAAATTGTTTAGTTTATATTGCTGCACTTGCAGATTTATTTGCTCAATTTTCAAAGGATGGGGTAATGTATGAACTTGCTATTGATTCTATGAGAACTAAGTTTAAAAAATATTTTTTCCTATCCCCCCTATTTTTGGCGTTGCCGCACTTTTAAATCCTACAATGAAATTAGGAGGTCCAAATTTTTGGTATTCTAAAATTTATAACTCTCTATCACTTTCGCCTGAGGAATATGCTACACTCGGTGATGCACAATCCTCAATTAAAATAAATGCACAAATAATTTATAATTCATATCAAACTGCCTTAGATCATGCTAGATCCAATATTCCAACTCCTACTTCGTCTACTTCACGTTCAACTAAAAGAACTGCAGGACTAAAGGCCCTCAGTGCTTGGACGGAGTTCAGGGGTTCCCAAGGTGAGAATATTGGTGATAGTTACAACTAAATGAGCTTCAAGTGTAATTGTCGCAGGGACTTGAATCAGAGAATTCCGACGGCTCCTTCGACGTTTTGGAATGGTGGAAGGATAAACAAAAACACTATCCGGTTCTTTCAAGGATGGCTCGAGATATTTTAACCGTTCAAGCTTCAACGGTGGCATCGGAGAGTGCTTTCAGTCAAGCGAGACTTCAAATCGGTGATCATAGAGCGACGATGAGGGAGAGCTTGGAAAAGGCAGTACTTTTTCGAGATTGGACCCGTTCGGAAAGAAGAAATTTCGGACTTGCAGAATCACAACCGGATGTAGACGAAGCTTATGAAGAAATGCTAGCGGAACTTGCGCAAGATGCTGCTTCGCCCGGAAGCAGTGATGAACAAGCCTCTTTTCCATCACCGCCAACGGAAATTCCTCCGGACCTTGAAGGATTTATGAGATTTGTTAGAGATAATACATAGACTAATATGTAACTTTCTTAGTTTTTTTTCCTTTTAATGGAGGTATTAGTGCCTTGTTGTGCTCATTCCATTGGGGGGAGGAAGACTAAGAAAGATAATTGTTTAGTTTATTATGTAACTTGTATTTTGGCACATCTTCCTTAGTTTTTTTTCCTTTTAATGGTGGTATTAGTACCTTGTTGTGCTCATTCCGTTGGGAGGAGGAAGACTAAGAAAGATATTGCCATTTTTTGTTAATGTCATAATAATAAAAATTATAAGACATTCTCTTGAATATTTCTTTGCAATTTATTTTGTGTTTAAATATGGTATATATATATATATATATATGTATAGTAGAGGCAGGCTTTTCTTTCCAATAGCTCTCTCTCTCTCTATCTACTCTCTATTGTAAAAAACTTTGTAAAATTCAATATCAATAAGAAAACAACCACTTGGTTACAATCCCAACGGTCTCAGGTATTTTTAATTTTCTGTTTTTAAATTTAAATTTTTTATTTGAGAATTTAGCCTAAATGATAGGCTAAATATATATGTTAAATATATGTGTACAAAGTCAAAAGTATGGAAACATAAACAGTGTCCTCTGCATAACCCGTTTTTAGCCAAGGTTTGGGCGTTGTAAAGGGTTAGCATGTGAGGGCGTGGTTTAGAGCTTACTAACTGATTTAGAATTTTGACAGGGTTTGTACCTTAGTAATTCTCCCTGTAGCTACATCGAAGCGATCCTGTAGCCTTATATATATATTATATATATATATATATATATATATATATATATATATATATATATATACAATATATACAAGGCTTATATAAGGCAATATATATATATATATATATATATGTCTGTCTAATGCAATCTATATTAGTATATGCATATATAGTCTACAAGAAATTTTCCTAGATTAAAAAAAAAAAAATATTCGAAACCGTTTAGGCCCGTTAGGCCCGCGGGCCCGGCCCATTTAGTCCGGGACCATGTGGGCTTAGGCCCGTAGCGGGCCGGTCCCATACACATGGACTGCCAGGCCCAGGCCCGCCATTGGCCCAGGCCCGCTAGGCCCAGGCCCGCCAAGCCCATTAGGCCCAGGCCCGGCCCAAGAAGCAGCCCTATTACTGACTCCATTCACTTTTACTTATGCACCACTTATATACTTTTTTTTTTAAAAAAGTACAAAGTCAAAAGTAGGTAACTAAAAATGAACGCAAAAAGCACTATTTAAACAAACTCTCACAAAGTTAATCAAGGTTCTTGTGACATGACTATATAATTACTTATGTGGTTGAATAACTGCACTAATAATTAGGGGCAGCTCAACGGAATTAGTGGCTTAAAATAAAATTATATTTAAAAATAAAATTAAAGGTCTTTTAAACGTATTTCATAAAATCATACAATAATAACACACAAAAAACTTGCTTTTTTGTTTATGGATCAATCAAACATGAAGAAGTTGCTTACCCGGGAAACTAAGTCGAAACTAGAAAGTAAAATCTAATAACTATATAAGAAAAAAAATGAATGTATGTACAGAAGAAAAATTAGAATTGAAGAGGGAGATAAATATACTAACTAATGAAAGAAAAGCTTAGCATTCGTCTACACAACTCAATCAAATAAAAAAGTAATTAAACTTTGGAATTTTTTATTAATAATAATTACATGATTATATGCAATATTATGTGTTAAATATTAAGTAATAATATAGTATGAAGTAGTATTTTTGGGGCCTTGTAGAATTTGGGGGCTAAGACAATGGCTTGAGCACCCTTACCCTTCAGCTGCCCCTACAAATAATAATACATTCTATTAATTACACATGGCGACATGGAGGCAAGAATTTCATCAAAAAGAGTAAAAAAGTCTCTGTTTTTTTGGTTACCAAGAACTCCTTGAGGCTATCTGGCGTATAATTCTAAACTTGGAGGATAATACCCGCCTTTTATCTGTAATTGGATTCGTACCCTAAAAATATGCTCTCTTGTGTTTAGGAGAGTAAAAATTTTATAAATACACACGTAAAAAGAAGTTTTCGCCAATATGCACAATTCATTTTTTTCTCAAAGGGGATTTTGTTAAACGCCTTTTAATAAATAAATAAATAAATAAATAAATAAATAAGCAATAAATATAACGTGCGCGGGACAAATTAAATGTCAGTGTAGCTAAGAGGTTATAAATTAGTCCTTCTATTAATTAATAAGCATTTTAAAATTCATATATTTTCCTATTATAAGGATATTGTATTGGGTCGGATATAATCGACCGCGTAAGGAGGATCGGATCCAAGCACAATGTAAGACCGATTATTTCAATCCGGGATCAGCAAGTCGGATACGGGGCTGGAGCGATCGAGATAAGGCAATCGACGCCGGTCAAGGGAGGCATATCTTGTGGTAAAAGGATCAGTCTCGACCGGATATCTCGTGGATTCCTGATATCTCGGAGGGAGTCATGATCTCAACCGTCATAGACGTTAGACCATTATTTTAGGAATATTTCACCCCGTAATTGGGGAAATTTTATCTTGTAATCAGATTTTTACCATAGGTAGGGCTTTTCTTTTACCTATAAGAGGGGTGTTTATCTCCATTGTAGCGGACAGTACAGAGAACAAAAAAATATATACTAAGTACTTCAACTATCTCTTATCAGAATTGATTATCCCTTATTATTTTTCATTTCATTATCAGCAATTCATTCAACTACAACGGTTTGATCGTTCTTTTGCTTATTATATTTCAATTACTTGTCATTATATTTCGCGTTGCATTGAATTGATTCATATATCCTTAGCACTACGAACAAATTTAATTGTTACTCAAATTTTAAGGGTAAACAGTTTGGCGCCCACCGTGAGGCTAAGGATAATAGTGAACGTTCGGTACAAATTCTCTGCCACACACTATTTTATACTTGCTCTTTGCAGAATTTTCTGTTTTTTAGGTTACAGCACAATCATGTCGCACTCACTTCCCTTCAGCAACGAGCTTAACCACCAAGGCAAAAACGAGGTCTCGATTGACGCCAACTCTCAGGTGGCAGTCGACGCCGATCAGACCTTAGACCCATCGAACAACGTTCGAAGGGAACACCATTCAGAAACCCAACGTAATGGAGGAGACGAAATCAGCCTCAAAGTGATATTTGATATGCTGTAAGCCCAGCAAGCGGCCATAGCTCAACTGCAAAGTCACGGTCAAATACCAGACCGAGTCGAGGCCACTTCTTCTCAAGGGGTAGCCCCACAAAATGAGCCGGTCGCAGCGCAACTGGATGAAAACGGTTCGGGAGTAAACTCCGGAATCATGAAAATGCTCGAAGAGCTGACTAAACGGGTCGAGACGGGCGAAAAAAGGATCGAGGCCAACGATAAGAAGATGGAGACGTACAATTCAAGGGTAGACCAGATTCCGGGGGCACCCCCAGTACTGAAAAGTTTGGACTCAAAAAAGTTCGTACAAAAACCTTTCCCGTCCAGCGCTGCTCCAAAGCCGATTCCAAAAAAATTTTGCATGCCGGAAATCCCCAAATACAACGGGACTTCGGATCCAAATGAACATGTGACGGCATGCACTTGTGGTATAAAAGGGAACGATCTCGAAGACGACGAAATCGAGTCCATCCTTCTGAAGAAATTCGAAGAAACACTGTCCAAGGGAGCGATGACGTGGTATCATAACTTACCACCGAATTCCATCGACTCTTTTGCCATGCTCACCGATACCTTCGTCAAAGCCCAAGAGGGCGCTACCAAGGTCGAGACGAGAAAATCAGATTTGTTCAAAGTTAGACAACGGGACAACGAAATGTTAAGGGAATTCGTATCGCGCTTTCAGATGGAGCGAATGGACCTGCCACCGGTTACAGATGATTGGGCCGTACAAGACTTCACTCAAGGACTCAATGCTCGAAGTTCAACGGCATCTCAGCAACTCAAACAGAGCTTGATTGAATACTCGACCATCACCTGGGTGGACATTCACAACCGGTACCAGTCAAAGATCAGGGTAGAAGATGATCAAATCGGGGTTCCCTCGGGCTCCTCTTACCTTGCTAGAGTTTATGATCGACCTCTAAGGGATAACTATCGAGAACCAAGGTCAAACCGAGATAGACACCGGCCATACCTAGGAGATCAAAGGATCGTTCTGAGGGGGCATAAATTCCCGAGACATGAAAGCAGGAACGATTTCAACCCAAGGAGCAGGAAACCGTTGCCAAAAAAAAACTTCGATAGAACCAGTAACCACCAAGAAGCACCTCGGTTGTTCGAGTACAATTTTAATGTTGATTCGGCAACTCTTGGATCAGCAATCGGCCACATCAATGACACCAAGTGGCCAAGGCCGTTACAAACAGACCCTGCCAAGAGAGATCCCAACCTCATATGCAAATACCATGGCACTCATGGGCACAGAACGGAAGATTGTTGGCAGCTGAGAGAAGAAGTAGCTCGGTTGCTCAAAAACGGGCATCTTCGGGAATTTCTAAGCGATCGAGCCAAAAATCACTACGAAAATAGGAACGGACCAGCAAATCAAGAAGAGCCGCGGCACACGATTAACATGATAATCGGGGGAGCGGATGCGCCCCAAGTACCGGTATTGAAACGAACCAAAATATCGATTACTCGAGAAAAACATACTCGAGACTATGCAACAGAAGGAACTTTGTATTTCAGCGACAAGGATATCGAAGGGCTTACACAACCTCATAATGATGCACTGGTGATATCGATGCTAGTATATGATACCCGAGTGAAGCGCGTACTTATCGATCCCGTGAGCTCAGCCAACATAGTTCGGTCTTGGGTCGTTGAGCAATTGGGACTGTCAAACCAGATTATCTCCGAGGTCCGAGTCCTCAACGGTTTCAACATGGCTTCAGAAACAACCAAGGGTGAAATAATGCTGATGGTGAATATCGCTGGGACTATCAGGGAAACGAAATTTTGCATGATCGAGGGCGATATGAGATATAACGCCTTGCTCGGGAGACCTTGGATACATAATATCAAAGCCGTACCTTCAACCCTACATCAAATGTTGAAGTTTCCATCGGCCGAGGGAGTCATCACCGTCTATAGGGAACAGCATGCTGCAAGGGAAATGTTAGTAGTGGAAGAAGCGGTACCAAAACATACTGTTCCTCCGCAAAAGGCTAAATAGCAATCAGAGAAGCCGCCTTCAACAAATGAGGGCAAACAAGATCAGCCCGACGAAGATAGTTACGGGGTACCCCGATCGTTTATTGCTCCGGATGAGTCCGACACAACCAAGTCGATGGTCGACGAGCTCGAACAAGTTTCAATCCGCAGCGACGCATCCGATCGAAAGGTATACCTGGGCTCGGGTTTAAACTCCAAGCTCAGGGCCAAATTACTTACTTTCCTTTCAGCTAATGAAAATTCCTTTGCTTGGTCCCATTTAGACATAACAGGCATACCACCGGAAATTGCAATGCACAAGCTGAGTGTTGATCCGAAATTCCCGCCGATTAAACAAAAAAGGAGACCTCAGTCCGAAGCTAAGCAGGCCTTCATCAAGGACGAGGTAACTAAACTCTTAAACATAGGGGCCATTCGAGAGGTTAAATACCCAGAATGGTTAGCTAATGTAGTTGTAGTCCCTAAGAAGGGAAACAAACTTAGAATGTATATAGATTATAAAGACCTAAATAAAGCATGCCCCAAAGACTCTTTCCCCTTGCCCAACATCGATCGCATGATCGATGCTACTGCTGGCCACGAGACTCTTAGTTTTCTCGACGCCTATTCTGGGTATAACCAGATACAGATGGATAAGGATGATCAAGAAAAAAACATCCTTCATCACTAAGTATGGCACTTATTGCTATAATGTGATGCCTTTCGGGCTTAAAAATGCAGGGGCGACATATCAGCGCTTGGTAAATAAAATGTTTGAAAAACAACTAGGTAAAATGATGGAGGTTTATATCGATGACATGTTGGTTAAATCCCTGCGAGCAGAGGACCATTTAAGTCATTTGCAGGAAACGTTTGACGTTCTGAAGAGATACAACATGAAATTGAATCCGGAGAAATGTGCGTTCGGAGTGGGCTCTGGGAAGTTCCTCGGGTTTATGGTCTCGAACCGGGGAGTAGAAATCAACCCAGACAAAATTAAGGCCATCGAGGACATAACGGTCATCGACAACGTCAAGGCCGTACAGAAATTGACAGGCCGAATTACAGCATTGGACCGATTTATATCGAGATCATCAGACAGTAGTCATCGATTCTTCAATTTGCTAAAAAAGAAGAACGAATTCTCATGGGAACCGAAATTCCAGGCATTGGAGGAACTAAAAAGGTATCTTTCCAGCCCGCCTTTACTACATACACTAAAAACAGGCGAGCAATTATACCTTTACCTCACTGTATCGGAGATAGCAGTGAGCGGGGTCCCGGTCCGAGAAGAACAAGGTACGCAATTTCCCATTTATTACGTTAGCAGGACGTTAGGAGAAGCCGAAACCAGGTACCCACACTTAGAAAAACTAGCACTCGCTTTACTGAGTGCCTTTAGGAAATTGAAACCATACTTTCAATGTCACCCAATATGCGTGGTGACAGCTTACCCCCTTAGAAATGTTATGCATAAACCCGAGTTGTCGGGTCGATTGGCCAAGTGGGCCATCGACATCAGTGGGTACGATATCGAATATCGACCTCGAACCTCGATAAAATCTCAGGTATTGGCCGATTTTGTCGCCGACTTCACACCGTCGCTCATCCCCGAAGTCGAGAAAGAACTCATGGCTGAATCGGGGACTCCTTCGGGAGTGTGGACTCTGTTCACAGACGGTGCCTCAAATTCAAAAGGGTCGGGGCTAGGCATCGTACTCAAGCCCCCGAACGGGAACACAATTAGACAATCCATTAGGACTATAAAACTAACTAACAATGAGGCCGAATATGAGGCTATGATCGCAGGTCTAGAATTGGCCAAAAACCTTGGAGCAGAAGTAATCGAGGCCAAGTGCGACTCCCTCCTTGTTGTCAACCAAGTGAATAAGACGTTCGAAGTCAGGGAAGGACGTATGCAAAGGTATGTGGATGAACTTCAGGTCACATTACACAATTTTAAGGAGTGGACCCTACAGCACATACCTCGAGAACAAAACGGCGAAGCCGATGCCCTCGCCAACTTAGGCTCATTGGTCGAAGACGAAGAAATTGACTCCGAAAAAGTCATGCAGTTGTTAAGGTCGGTGGTGGAGGAAGGTCATGCCGAGGTCAATTCAACGAGCTTGACCTGGGATTGGAGAAATAAGTATATAGAATATCTCAGCTTTGGTAAATTGCCATCCGATCCTAAAGAATCGAGAGCGCTGCGCACGAAGGTGGCGCGATTTTGTCTGGCCGATGATGGAACTCTGTACAGAAGGACCTTCGGAGGACCTCTAGCTATATGTCTCGGACAGGGAGACACCGAGTACATCTTGAAAGAAATACACGACTGAGCTTGTGGCAACTATTCCGGCTCTGACTCATAAGTCTGAAAGGTGATTCGGGCTGGCTATTACTGGAACGACATGGAAAAGGATGCAAAGGAATTTGTACGCAAATGCAGTTGATGTCAAAGGCATGCACCGATAATCCACCAACCTGCAGAGGCATTATATTCGATCATATCGCCATGGCCATTTATGAAGTGGGGGAGGGACATTGTAGGTCCCCTCCCTCGAGCACCAGGTAAAGCTCAATTTATCCTTTTTATGACTGACTATTTTTCTAAGTGGGTAGAAGCACAGGCTTACGAGAAGAACAGGGAAAAAGAGGTGATCGACTTCATATGGGACCATATCATCTGCCGATTCGGGATGCCCTCAGAAGTCGTATGCGATAATGGCAAACAATTTATTGGCGGTAAGATAACCAAGTTCTTTGAAGATAACAAAATCAAGAGGATACTGTCAACTCCATATCACCCCAGCGGCAATGGTCAAGCAGAATCGACCAACAAAACCATAATCCAAAACCTGAAGAAAAGGTTAGCCGACGCTAAAGGAAAATGGAGGGAGATGTTGCCCGAAGTCTTATGGGCGTATCGAACGATCGAAAAAACTAGTACCGGAGCCACCCCGTTTTCCCTAGTATATGGCACCGAAGCATTGATACCGGTCGAGGTAGGCGAACCAAGCATCAGGTTTCGACACGCAACCGAAGAGTCCAACCGGGAGGCTATGAATATTAGTCTGGAACTCTTAGATGAAAAAAGAGAAGCCGCTCTAGTTCGAATGGCAGCTCAGAAGCAAAAAATCGAGAGGTACTATAATCGGAGAACTCGTCTCCGATACTTTAACACGGGGGACTTGGTACTTAGAAGAGTCATGCCCAACGCCCGAGACCCCAACGAAGGAAAGTTGGGACCGATCTGGGAAGGTCCCTATGCTGTGTTGAAGGTCACCGGGAAGGGATCTTATAAGCTCGGGACTATGGATGGTAAGCAGCTACCGAATAATTGGAATGTGAGCCACTTGAAGCGGTACTATTGTTAAGGTAATTCGCTTCATCTTTTTATTTTCTTTTTATTTCGTTTATCGTTACTAACACGTGCAGGAGGGATCGATATCAAGCGAGTAAGCACCGGGCATTAGAACTGAAAGCACGCGTTGCACTCTTTTTCCCTTCGACCGATTTTTTCCCAAATCGTGTTTTACGGCAAGGTTTTTAATGAGGCAACCATATGTCGTGCTAATATAGATCAATCATTCATCAGAACTCACAAGTCTCGTATTCAACTCTGGTGATGTTTCATCTACTTACTTCGATTTCGGGTGGGCTATATAAAGATCGCTAGGAATTAATGTAAGGGTCAAACGGTCAAGTGAGCCGTACTCGAATAGATCGATCTGTTCCCCCCTCCGTCAAACGAAGATGTACAAGCACATGAATATTAACAAAGTCGTTTGGCATCTACATTATATTCTTAAGCCCAAGGGCTTTTTTTTTTCAATTATCTTCGCATTATCAATAATTGACATGGCAAAGAATGGATCCGATATTGGATTGAGGGAATAAGACCTAATAAGGCAAGCCCCGGAATCGATTAGTCAGGCCAAGGCCTTGTTGAGTCAACAAAACACAAAGGGAAGTGAGACCGAGCCAGGCAATCCCCGATTTATGAGAGGCCAAGGCCGGATTAAACTAAAATTTCAAAACTGATCAAAGTTCGCCAAGGGAAGACTTCGATTATCCGAAATAAGGCTAAGGACAAATCGGATTGAAAGGGATCTAAATTTTGCTAAGGCATGACCCCGATCCATTCATAGACCAAAAAGCGTAGCTTAAGGATCAAAAGCGAAACGAATAAAGCTCGTTCTGAATTTACAATAAGGCTAAGGCCGGACTAACGATTAACCAATTCAGTTTGCTACTCGGATAGGGTTATCTCAAGGAACGGATTTTAGTCAATCGGTCACAACTTATAATCCTAGCTAAGGCAGGAAATGACGAAACATGAAAGTCAAGAAACAAAGTCAAAATGGAATAAAAGATCTTTATATACATGATGAAACTCTAGTACATATCCGGGCTACAAAATATTGAAACAACATCAGTCCGAGCCATCCTCATCCTCTTCGGGAAAGGTTTGCTTCCTCATATAGGCCTCAATCTTTGTTGCCTCAGCAATCTCGGCAGACAGATCGAAACCCCGGGCTTGAAGCTCCTCGAGAACGAAGAGGCGAGTCTGACATTTAGTGTATTCAACCAGCGTCTTCGATTGCTCTTGGGCGACCTCGGCATCGGCTCTGTATTGAGCTATCAAGTCATCAGCGTCAGCCTTGGTGGTAGCAATCACCGATTTCGCTTCCTGGAGCTGGTTGACCAGAACCATCCGATCTTGGGTAAGTGACTCAACTTGGAGCTGTTGGGATTCGTTGTTCTTGATCAAAACTCCAATCCTCTCCTGTGCCTCCGAGGCCTGCTCTTTTAGGCGAGTTTAGAGAACCTCTTTTTCTGAAGTTAGAGTCTCGACCGTGGCTTTCCACCCACTCGTTTCAGGTCTAGCCTCGTGCAATTCAAATCGGAGTCGGTCCAATCGATTGGCCATGTGCTCCAGCTGGTCGATCTCTCTGTTGCGCTCTCTCCTTATAAA
>MCJB01035681.1:20004-42613 GCA_002018475.1 Nicotiana obtusifolia | reverse complement strand
GTGACTGTGACCTTGCGAGCCCTCATCTTTTTCCTGCCTTTCTTCTTTTCGGGCTCAGCATGACCGGGAGCCTCTTTTCTCTTCTTTCCTCCTTCTTTCCCCGATATGGAAAAAGGGCGAGGAACTGCCCCACCGGTAAGTGCCGACCTCAACTCGGCATCCTTCGAGAGACTTGCAAAATGAGTTGTCAAAAAGCTAAGTGATGACACCGATTATCTCAAATAATATAAACAAACATTGCTGAAGCTCACCATGATTCATGGCCTCCCAAAGGCCTTTCGATATCTCCCCCCAGGCCCGTTCCGAGTAGGACCTTTGGGCCACGACCTTCCGGAACCACTCCTCTAAGTGTTGAATCGCGATCGACGCCTGGGAAACAGCTGCATCTCACAGGATATACCGGTTAAGCATTAGAGGGAAAACGATAGGCGATTCTAAGTAAAGGAACACTTACGTTTCATGTTTCACTTTTTAGGGAACGGCATGCCATCAGCAGGGATCAGATCGGAGGTCTTGATTCAGACAAATCGGCTCATCCAGCCCCGGTCCCTATCTTCATCGATGCTCGTGAACGGAGCCTTATTGGCTCGCGACCAAGTTTTATCAGTCCCCCTCGGAACATCCAGGGACTGTATAATCGGAGTAGATGATCGATGGTAAAAGGGTGTCCTCCTTCGACCTTGCTCACAAAAAAGCGAAAGAGATAAATTATACGCCATGCGGAGGGGTGGACCTGGCCCAAAGCGACATTATATCTCCTACAAAATTCAACGATTATAGGGTCCACAGGTCCTAACGTGAATGGGTAGGTATAAATGCTGAGATAGCCCTCCACATGAGTGGTAATATCTTCGTTCGAGGAAGGGACTACCACGTCTTTATATAGAGACCGGCTCACCTCGAGCTGATATACAGAGAGACCGGCTCACCTCGGCCAGGTACTGAGGAAGGCTTCTCGACTTTGAAGTCGGAGCCTATAAAGCATCCAACCGATATAAAAGACTTCAAGGGAGATTCCGTAGAGGGTTCCTCAACATGGGCGGGCTCATCCTCTTCAACGGACTGAGCAGGTGAAGGTTGTTGTTTCTAAGGAACTGATTTAGAGGTTTTGGCCATGGCGATTAAAGTAGCAGAAGCAAGAAGCAAAGGAAAGGATAGTTTTTGTGATGAAGAAAGCTAGAAGAAGCAGATTGTTGAATAATGTAAAAGCAAAGATGGGAATTCTTAGAAGGGAGGAAGTATTTATACTTTTACGAAAGGCGACGGTTCAGAACACGATGCAAAGAAACATTAAATGCTGCCCGCAGAAGTTGCAGAGTTCTGCAGACAGACGGGACAGGCAATGATTTCCTATGCCAATGGTCACATGCGTCACAACGCTGTCGTCACACGCTAACAAAGGGTTCTTTAGGGTTGAGTGACTTGATGCCTTTAACTTCGTGTCACGCCTAGTGAAGGTGTTGATTATCTAACCGGAGATCTCAAAGAACGACGATTCATATTGTTTTTTGTCTTTACTCTCCAGTAAACGAGGGGACTATCTGTATTGGGTCGGATATAATCGACCGCGTAAGGAGGATCGGGCCCAGGCATAATGTAAGACCGATTATTCCAATCCGGGATCAGCAAGTCGGATACGGGGCTGGAGCGATCGAGATAAGGCGATCGACGCCGGTCGAGGGAGGCATATCTTGTGGTAAAAGGATCAGTCTCGACCGGATATCTCGTGGATTCCTGATATCTCGGCGGGAGGCATGATCTCAACCGTCATAGACGTTAGACCATTATTTTAGGAATATTCCACCCCGTAATTGGGGGGATTTTATCTTGTAATCAGGTTTTTACCATAGGTAGGGCTTTTCTTTTACCTATAAGAGGGGCGTTTATCTCCATTGTAACAGACAGTACAGAGAACAAAAAAATATATACTAAGTACTTCAGCTATCTCTTATCAGAATTGATTATCCCTTATTATTTTTCATTTCATTATCCGCAATTCATTCAACTACAACGGTTTGATCGTTCTTTTGCTTAATATATTTCAATTACTTGTCATTATATTTCGCGTTGTATTGAATTGATTCATATATCCTTAGCACTACGAACAAATTTAATTGTTACTCAGATTTTAAGGGTAAACAATCATAAAGACAATATACATGAGAAGCACTCGCATATGACGTATCACATAAACAAATCAACTAATGACATTTGTATTTTTATGAAAAGTGCCACCTATAATTATAATTTAAACATTAAAATAAAAAGATACAATAAGAAAAGAAAAAAATTTAAACATTCCTCCTCCTTCTCGTTTCCCCTTCCTCGTTCCTTTGTCCCATCCCTGTTAGGATATACTATTAACCATGCGATTTAGACATAGTATTGTATTTTATTCTTTATGGAATAATTATTTATTTTCTTTATTTAATTCAATTAAAGTACTATTTTAAATAGATCATTTGTTACACGTGTGTCCTTTAGTTATGTAGTAGACAATTTAGTGTATGGAGTCTTAGCCCATGCACTGAAGATTAAATTGTCAGTTTTCATAATTAATAAACTATGTTCACAATCGAAGATATTATTGGGCAAAATATCTTGATGATTGTAGCACAAGGTTAAAGTATAATTTGTCTTGATTGTGGAGTGGTTTTACTCCGACTTCTTGTGCTAGTATACTTAGTGTATATTGAACGGACCAAGTAGAGAAAAGATATTTTTGTGCCGAATATATATTTAAAACATTTTCTCTAAATCATTAAATAAGCTTATACTCCTAATCTTGATATAATTATTATGATCAATGTGATTTGTTTATTGTTTTGATTTATCAAAAGGTACAACTCTATTCAGAGTTAGTGTATCCCTAATAGATTGGACAATAACGAATAGCATTTGTGAAATAATAATTAGTTGATAAAATTCATGACTCGATTTTGAGTTTGATAATACCCCTTTATGTAAGCTTATAAGTTTTGATGTGAAAACCCGCCCGGTGGATTTTGTATCAGCCACATGAAATAGTTTAAGCGGAATTATAAAAGATTTAATTAGTTGATTAAATTAAATTATCAATGATTTAATTTAATTAACTGGTATTTGTGATCTTAACATGGGGAGTTAAAATAAGTGTTAATGAATTTTTGAAATTTATATTGAGGAGTTCAATTGCGGTTTTTTAGTGGAATAAACTGCAATTAATTATAGCAAAAATTAATTCATCCAAATTTTCGAATTAATGTTATAATTGGTATCCTCTTATTGTTTATGTGGTCCCTACTATACCTAATAAAAAAACCTAGACTGACTTGAGTAAAAAGTGACTTGGGAAAAAAGTCATCCTTGAGAGTTAGAGTAGGATTCTACTTGCACAAGAAGAAATCTTCACGTTTTTGGGAGCCCTCTTTTGGCTGAAAATGGGTCTACATAAGGAAGACGTTTTTCATCTAATAACTGACTTTTAAGAGTTGTATTGTTCTTGCCCATTCAAAGCAATTTTCATCCAAGGTCTTACTAGGACCATAGCAGAAGACTGCAGCCCTGGCTTCTTGCTCTAAGGAGGACTTGTGCAACATTTTCAAAAGGTTAGTGGTTCTAATCTCGCAATTATATCATTGTCTAGTTTACATGTATGTGATGTCTGGATTGTATGCTTGCTTCCGCTGCGCTTGTTCTAACAATTGGTATTGGAGCCGTCTTACATCTAACTAGATAATGTAATACAACATGAATAGAGTAATATTAAAACGTGTTGTTAAATGATACATGTTTGATATGATTATTCTACGAAAACAGTAGATTAACATAACAATGCTGTTTTGTATGGTTATTCTATGTCAAAAACGTGACAGTTTTAATTAGTATTCTAATTATGAAATTATGGATTAATATACAAATGTATAAACAGTGGTGTTATATTTCATGAAATCTATTTTTTTTTGCGTTTTTGTCCATAATAACAGTTTTGTTTTAATAAAAAACCTGACTGTTTTGAATACTATTAGTTCTGAAATTATGGATTAATGTACGTAAGTATGAACAATGGTGTTTTGAACGGGTGAAAATAGTGTTGTTCTTCCCATGTTTGTTCGAAAATAGTTTATATATATATAAAATGACACTGCAATAATAATAATATTATTTTGAGTTTTGAAATCATAGATTAACATACATAAGTATATTATGTGATATGAACACGTCAAAATATCAAAACGCCAAAAACAGAATTTGGAATTCTGAAATTCTGAAATTCTGTCCAACTTCGATTGGCCTCAAATTTGGTTGGTTCATCGGAAACAAAAAAGTGAGAAATACACATGAGCTTTGCTCATGATGTACGGCGTTTGTTGGGCATTCGGGGTCGTTTAGATGGGTTTTTGGCCATTTTTCTATTTTCTGGAAATTGTTTAATAAATTATTTTTATTAAAGAAAACAGTGATGGTAGGGATCAATTCCCATTGTTTCCAATCATGTTTATAGTAATATAATGAATTTATATGTTGACATAGGTCTTCTTCCACATCGGATAAGTTCATTATAGATCATTACTCTAGTGTTGCCTCTAGTTATTTGATAACTTGTATTAACTCTCCAACTGAGTTACATGTTGATTCAATGAAACAAGAGTTCATAAAAGTGATATTTACCTTTCTTAAATTAATAGTTTGCTCTCCATCTGAGTTGGTCCTGTTTTAATTTATGGGATAAATATTTTACATAACTCATATATTTTGCATGAATAGTTAAGTTTCTCTAACGAATCTAACTGTTCAATGAGCATGGTTATATGTGTAATGTGTTATTTTGAATTTAATTATTTTAATTACATAACTAATGATCTATTTAATGTGAATATCTCTCAGATTAACCATGTCTTCATTCAACCCACTTACCTCAATCTTGAACCAAAACAAGTTAGAAGGACCGAATTATGCTGACTGAAAAAGGAACCTTGATATTGTCCTAACTGCTGAAAGTTACAAATTTGTAATCATTGAGGAGTGCCCAAAAAACCTGATGAAGATGCTATTGATGATCAGGTTAAGGCCTATGACAAATGGGTCAAGGCTGATGAGATGGCGCGATGTTACATTCTTGCCTCTATGGCCGAATGTTTTGCAACATCAGCATCAGTCTATGTGGTCTGCTTAAGACATGCTCAAAAGTCTTAAAGAGATGTTCGGTGAGCAAAATCGTGCGGCTTAGCAGATATTTATGAAAGCCCTTTTGAACACCAAGATGGCTGAAAGATCATCGGTCAGGGACCATGTTTTGAAGATGATGGGTGTTCTGGATGAACTAGAGGTCCTTGGATGTCACGACCCAAGCCGGAGGGCCGCGACTAGCACCCGGACCCTACTCGACGAGTGCCGGCATGTCTTCCCTCTAATTTTCCATATTGTCTATAAGGCTTATGATGCCCGTAAGAAGAACAAACCATGATCATAATCAACTGAAATACCATACATTAACATGAACATACATATACATAACATGGCCCTTAAGGCTGCGATGCAAAACTATACAACAAAATACATTTGCCGACAAGGTAATCCAACTATACATAAACCCACTCCTTGTCTATGAGCCTCTACTGGAACATACATGATGCAACCTGTGTCGGAACAGGGCCCCGACATGCCCATAATGCCTATAACAAAATGCATACCAAGACTGCGGCAAGTCCGAAGGATGGATCTCGCCAATATCTGCTGGACTGAACAGCCTACTGTAGTGGGGGAGCCTCGTCTATCTGTCTATCCGGACCTGCAGCACGACATGCAGCCTTCACAAATAAAAGGACGTCAATACGAATAATGTACTAAGTATGTAAGAAAGGAACATAATATAAGAACAGTAATATGCGTCAGGATAACAAACATACAACCTGTACCATCTGAATGCCTCTGAGGGCGACTAACCATGAGATGCCTGATGTGCATATGCATATACATATGCATACACACACACACACACACACATATATATATATATATATCCCTTTGTAAGATCGTCATATACATACGCTTCTGTGGGCCTTATCATCATCATATACATACGCCTCTGTGGGCCTCATCATCATCATACCCAACTGATCAGTGGTTGCACAATAGGTGCCTGCCCGGCCGACTATAGCGCGGCTCGGTGTAGTAAAATAGCTGTCGACTATAGCGCGACTAGTAAGGTAAAACATATATTTGCACAATAGGTGCCTGCCCGGCAGACTATAGCGCGGCTCGGTGTAGTAAAATAGATAATGCATGCGGGACTCATATGAATCATACTTTCATGGTGACGTAAGGTCGAAGAAATAATACACATCAATCCTCCCATAAGAGGGGAAACAATATAAGCACTCCTACCTTCTAAGAGTAGAGTATCCTTGGGGGCTCGTTCATTGTATCATGTATAAATGGAGTCGTGCAAAAGAAAGAAAGGGATGGTCTTACATACCTGGTATTCTCTGCGCCAATTTCAAGCTACGTACTGTCGTAATTCCTTAGTCTACAATAAAAGAAACGATTCTAACGTTATTCTCTAAGAATTACAGTTATTACTAGCCACAACCCTAAGTTTATATGGTGTTTCTCCACACCCTTCTTCCTCCAAAACTCCAAAAAAGTAGTAGTAAAACATGCAACCAAAAATAACCACAGCTCAGTCCATTTACCAGCAATTAACTTGAACCCATGGCTTCCGATCACCATCCCGTGGGTTCTTACATGCATAGAACGAATTATCAAGAATTCCCAGGAGAAAGGATGTATGAAGAGAGCAGTAACTTACCTTGCATGTTGGATAACTCGGCCCTCTTCCTTGATTCTTCATCCTCTAGGTTTTACTCCCAATTAGGGCTTAAAATAAGAAAGAGAAAATCAGTTAGAGCCTTTCCAAGTTCTTAAATCTTCAGGTTTCTCTTCCCAATTAGAGCTTGAAGAAGAGGGGAAATCAATTAGGGCTTGTGTGGGATTTTTGAGAAGGGAGTCACAGGGGGTTCTACTGGGTTTTGGGTTTCAGAAAATGGTGAAATAATTGGTCTATGCTCCTTTTATAGGTCAGTAATAAGTGACGCACATGCCTGATGCCTACAGGTCTGCAATTGCATTCTCGTCGCAGAATCAATATGCGGTTCACATTCTGGACGTGAAACTTAGCCCAGAAATCTGTCTCATTATGCGATGAAGAATGTCTGATTTGCGATCCGCATTTTCAGTATGCGATCGCATACTGACCGCATTCCTGACATAGATTTCTGCTCAGAAGTTTGTTTCAGTTTGCGACACATTAGGCATAATATGCGGTTCGCATTTCAGAAATGCGATCGCACTTATGACCGCATTTCTGGCACTGGTCTTTGTCCAGAAATCTATCTTGGTCTGCGACTTCAGTGTTAGATGTGCGGCTCACAGGTGGGTTTTGCGGTAGCATACTCAGCTTTGCGAAGCCTTTTGCTCTTTTCTTGACTTTTTGAACTCCTTTTCCGGTTCCTAGGCCATTATATGTAGACTATCTTATGGCATAATCTAACATACGAAATTACGGGTTGTAACACTCTCCCCCCCTTAGGAACATTCGTCCTCGAATGTAAAGGTCTACGGGGATTTTACTCATGGTTGAGTATTTAACACAATGTACGGTTCTATAAGAGTATGCAAACTTATGGACATGTACATTATTATCATATTATCATTTTGCATTAAGGAAGAGTATTCTTAATTTTTATCGCTTACCTCATAGAGACGTTCCTTCTTCTAATACGTCTTGCGTTCCTTCGGCATCCTCATTATCTCCATTCTGGAACAGGTACGGATATTTAGACTTCATCTCTTTCTCTGCCTCCCATGTCATTTCTTCTGTATGTCTGTTCCTCCACAATACCTTAACGGAAGCTACATCCTTTGTTCTCAGCTTGCAGACTTGTCGGTCTAGTATAGCCACTGGTACCTCTTCATATGATAGATCCTCTGTAATCTGTACATCTTTGATAGGGACGACTCGAGAAGGATCTCCAATACATTTCCTTAACATCAATACATGGAATACCGGATGGACAAATTCCAATTCAGATGGCAATCCTAACTCATAAGCCACACGTCCAATTCGTCGAAGGATTTTATACGGACCGATATACCTTGGACTCAGCTTACCCTTCTTCCCAAAACGCATGCTACCCTTCATTGGTGAGACTCTCAGGAACACCCAATCACCAACCTTAAACTCCAAATCACGACGTCGGACATCAGAATAGGACTTTTGCCTGCTTTGGGCCGTCTTCAATCGTTCCTGTATCACCTTCACCTTCTCGATGGCTTGGTGGATCAAGTCTGGCCCGTATAACTCAGTCTCACCGACTTCGAACCATCCAACTGGTGATCTAAATCTCCTCCCGTATAGTTCCTCGTATGGGGCCATCTTAATACTGGAGTGGTAGCTATTATTGTAGGCAAATTCTATGAGTGGGAGATGGTCATCCCAATTTTCCTTAAAATCTAGGACGCAGGCTCGCAACATATCTTCCAGTGTCTGTATAGTGTGTTCAACCTGTCCGTCAGTCTGCGGATGAAAAGCCGTGCTGAGGTTCACCTATGTACCTAAACATTTTTGAAAAGATCTCCAAAAGTTAGCTGTGAGTTGAGCTCCTCGGTCTGATATAATAGACACCGGCACACCATGAAGTCTAACAATCTCCTTGATATACAGCTTCGCATAGTCTTTAGCTGTGTAAGTTGTCTTAACTGGCAGAAAATGGGCACATTTGGTAAGCCGATCCACTATCACCCAGATGGAGTCAAACTTATGACAAGAGCGAGGTAATCCAACAATGAAGTCCATATTAATCACCTCCATTTCCAGGTTGGAACTTCTATATTCTGAAGCAATCCACCGGGTTTCTGATGTTCTATCTTTACCTGTTGACAATTGGGACACTGGGCTACAAATTCTGCAATAGACTTCTTCATGCTATCCCACCCAATACTGCTCCTTGACATCGTGATACATCTTTTTCGAACTGGGATGGATGGAATATCGGGATTGATGAATTTCCTTCATAATCTTCTCCCGCAACCCTGCCACATTAGGCACACATAATCGGCCCTGGTATCTTAGTGCTCCATCCCCTCTAATCTCAAAAGCTGAAATTCTACCCTGCTGAATGCCCTCTCTCAATTGTACCAAGGTGGAATCTTCATATTGCCGTGCTTTTACCTCGACAAGGGGTGAGTTTATGTATAGTTGGATTGCCTTGTCGGCAAATGTATTTTGTTGTACAGTTTTTGCATCGCAGCCTTAAGGGCCGTGTTATATATACGTATGTTCATGTTATTGTATGGTATTTTAGTTGATCATGATCATGGTTTGCTATTCATACGGGCATCATTGACCTTATAGATAACAAGGAAGGTAAGATGAAAGGTACGCCGGCACTCAGCGAGTAGGGTCCGGGTGCCAGTCGCGACTCTCCGGCTTGGATCGTGACATAGCTGAATTGCTAAAGAAAGTTAGAATGGACATTGAAAATGAGGCTACTGAGGAAGTCAGAACAGAATGGGTTAAAATCCAATATGATTTTATCCCTAAGTATTGCAAACAATGCAAGCTACAAGGTCATGACATGCTAGAGTGCTGGAAGATGCATCCAGAACTACTACACACAAACTCAGCAGAGCAACAGGAAGCTAAAAGAAATATAGTGGAAGGTAGGAAGCAGCAGGGGAAGGAGACAACACCCCTGATGATTCTATCAAGTGGCAAAGTTGTTGGCAATGCAGGTCCTCAGTGGAAAGAGGTCAAGGATAATCGAGTGCAAAATCAAGCTAAGTCAAGAAGTATACATGCCAAAACTGGACTAGAAATGATACCAGCTGACAAGGCTGCTTAGCAACTTCAAACAACCAACAAATTTGCTATGCTGGATATGGAAAAAAGCAGTGACAATGAGGACAACCAGTTGGAGCTGATTGAAGAAGCAGCAGGTCAAAAGAATACCCCTACTCCCACATACTCAGCACCACCCCTTGCAACTAGCAGAGGAACCTACATGCTCTGTAGTAGCTGCCCTCAATTCATCAGCAGCTGCAATCTTGAAAAGCAACACCAACAAGCAAACAACAGGAACATTGAACTTGCTGCACTCTGCAGAACCAATGAAAAGCCTCAAACTTGCAGAAATGAACACCATAGAAGAAGCTGCAGATGAAGAAACACAAATGCATACAGGGAAAGGGAAAGAAAGCACAAAGGAATCCACTGCTCAGTGGGTACAGAAAAACTTCAACATAAATGTGGTTACAACCAACACTTCTAACCAAGATATTCCATTACAAACACTCTTGTGGAAAGAGCAATGATCAAGACAGCAGATAAGAAAGCTGCAGAATCAGCAAAGGTGCTGGTGAGCCACAAGGAAGCCTAGGGAGATTATGGTCAGACCAAATAGAGGAGGACTCAGAGAAAGGGGAAATACCAAAAGAAATGCAAAGTGAAGATGAGGCAGCTGATGAGGCAACTGAGAAGGATGACCTAAGTGACAATGAACCAGCCAATGTCACTGTCACAGTGGGAAAGAACAACAACAAAGCTGAAAATAATCAATTGATGCTGCTGACAAACACCCGCCAAGATCAAGCTAACTCTGAAACTCATGAAGCAGAAGATACAGTTCCAAAAGGGGATGTCAAGACTGGCATTGATCCTGGATCATCAGTAAGGAAAGTGACAATAGTGGCACAGCTAAAAGCAATACTTTGTTCATTCTTGCTGCTGAAGCTCTCTCAAGAGGATTGAATGCTCTACACCTAAACTTGTACTTTTGTGGCTTTGGGTTGCCCAAGTGAAGTCCAAAAATAAACCACCTATCATATGTACATGACACAATCATATTCTCCTCTTCTGATGCCACCTCCTTACAATTGAATAATGGAAGTCTTGAATGCATATGAAGCAGCATCTGGGCAGGATTTTCCTTTCACATATCTTGGCTGCCCCATCTTCTACTCTAGAAGGAAGATAATGTATTACCAAGGCCTTATCAATAAGGTACTAGATAAACTGCAGTCTTGAAAAGGAAAACTGCTTTCAACAGGAGGCAGGGCGGTGTTGATCAAGCATGTTCTTCAAACCATGCCAATACATCTACTCTCTGCTGCTAATCCTCCAAATCAAGTAATCAACAAACTACACAAGCTCTTTGCTCAATTTTTCTGGAGCAGCTCTATTGAAGGTAGCAGCAGACATTGGTCATCATGGAACGCACTATGTATGCCCTATGATGAAGGGGGAGCAGGTTTCAAATCACTGCATGATGTGTCCAAAGCCTTATTCTGCAAGCTGTGGTGGAATTTCATAACTAAGCCAAGCCTCTGGAGTGCTTACATGTGCCAAAAATACTGTAAAAAACTCAAGGCAGTAATAGTCCCATGGAAAAAGGGATCCACACATGGAGGAAGATGCTGGAATGCAGGGACAGCATAGAGCATCAAATCATCTGGCATACAAAAATGGGCTCCTCACACTTCTGGTTTGACAACTGGACTGGCCTAGGAGTACTCTACTTCATTGTGCCAGCTGAATTTGCAATTGATCTATCCATACACAATGTGAATGATGTCCTGCAAGATGGAACCTGGAATGTGGACAAGCTTTTAGAGAGCTTGCCACAGGTATTTGCAATGCACATAGTAGAATCTGTAAGACCTCCAATCAAAGAAGACAACATTGATACACCATACTGGATGCTAGAAGCTCAAGGACACTTCAGTGTCAAATCTGCTTGGGAGTATGTCAGAAGAAGAGATGAACCTAAAAGGGCCTACAAGGTGATCTGGGTACAAGGACTTCCTTTCAAAATTGCTTTCTTCATGTGGAAAGTCTGGAAGGCTAAACCGCCTTTAGATGACTTCATGAAGAGATTGGGGTACCACATGTCATCTAGATGCTGGTGTTGTTCAGACTCAAAAGAAGAAACATTGCTACACTTATTCTTCAGATCCAATCCTGCAACCAAAGTCTGGCAATACTTTCTATCAAGAGCAGGACTAACATGGGAGGGTATATCATTCCATCAAGTAATAACCAAATGTTGGACTGCTCAAACAGTCCCCAGGCTCAAACCAGTTATGCAAGCTCTCCCCTCTTGCATTGTGTGGGAATTACGGAAAAGAAGGAACAGTTGGAAGTATGGAGAAACAGTAACTGCTAGCGGAGTCATATATCAGATTTCCACCACATTACAGGCTTTAGTCCAACTCAGAAAGCCAGGGATCAATGTCCCCCACAAGTGGCAAGATCTCCTCAACCTGATGGAAAACTACACTCCCAGCTCCCAGACTGAAGTACCACAAAGTTGTCCGGGAATTGCCAATGGAAGGATGGCTCAAAGTCAATACAGATGGAGCATCAAGAGGAAATCCAGGAAGGAGTGTAATAGGATTCTGTGTGAGGAATGAAAAAGGAGATATTCTATATGCACTAGGCAAAGAAATCCTAGAAGGATCAAATACAACAGCAGAAGCAGTGGCAATTGTGGAGGCCCTAAAATTCTGCCATTCTCACAACTATTCCCACATATGGCTTCAAACAAACTCCATGCTTCTGAACAATATAATCAATGGCATATGGAAGACACCTTGGTGCATAGCTGATCAAGTGGAAGAAGTGCTGCAACTGAAAAAAGTCTTTTCACTTAAAGTGACACACATTTACAGGGAGGGCAAGAAACTAGCTGACCATCTAGTAAATCATGCTCTAGAAGCCGGGAGAATAGAATGCCATGATTTCTGGCAGCTAGACTCACAAGGCAGAAGGATACTAAATGAAGACAAATTGCAATGTCCTTACATAAGAGTAGCAAGAAAATGGGACAGTGGCTTCACACTAAGCTGCAGACACATGACCATAGACTGGGATCACACAATGCTCATAACCAATATACTCATTTAACTTGTTTGCTATCTCTGCAGGTACACTGGTGGAACCATTGTGGTATCACCAAGGAATCTGTTGGAGGTTACAACAATCGTAATGAGGAAAGTAGGGAGCAGAGTCCTCATACTAACATGCTGCTACTTTTTGCAGGAAACACTGGAATCAGTTTACTGTTTTTTGCAGAAAAGAAGAACTGCAGTTTACTGTTGCAAATGCATCACAAACTGCATTTGCAACAATTGATTGAGACTCAACTGCCCACCATAGCACTCACCAGCACCACAAATCAGACATCTGCCCAACCTCCTCAACTCACAGACACACCAAAACCAGGAAAACCTCAAGAACAGAAGACACAAACACAAACTCAGGGAGCCACACACACTAACAACTTCACTAGCCTTCTCTACTTCTCCTTCTAGCCTTGCAATGCTACAGCAAAAATCAGACAACTCATGCCTAACATCCTCCTTAAATAGAATTCACATCAGCAACACATCTGCAACAATCACTCAATGACACACAATTTGGTCCAGTTAGTTGCTGAAGAAGCAATGTGTGGTATCAGCATTTTTAATGCTCATCCCATTGCTGCTTTAGTAACCACACTGGTCCCCAACCACACTAAAATACTCCATCACAACACCAAATCAATCAGCCAGCTCAATATCAACATAGGAAGAGACACACACATCACTGCCAAATCAGAAGAAGACAACACCACAGAGCAGCAATTTCAGCACATAAACCAACTGATACACCAACAGCAAAAGAAACACAATCAAAGAAACATCAATCACTTTTCTCAAAATCAAAGGACCAGTGTCACCTCTGAACTCTGCAAAGTCATAAGGATAGGAGACAACTTGAGCTGGACCAGTCCATTGCTGCAGTTGCAGTGTGTTGTATTAGCACTCTTAGTGCTTATTCTAGTGCAACTACAGCAATCACCATGGTCCTTCTCACATCCTCTCAAGAACAACTTTAACAAAATGTAGCAACCAAACAGCTCTCAGCTACACAAAAGCAGCAACATAAACTCACCTCAGCAGAAGCAACAAGCCACACAAGCACAGATAACAGATGATCAACAGAAACAGCACACAAACACAACATTCAAAAGACAACATCTTCACCACATCAGGTCTGCCAGACACTCTACTACCGCCACAAAAGAAGACAGAATCGCCATTCAACACAAACATCACAGAAAGTCACACCAACTGAACACACTGATCTCACATTTGGTCAACAGAAGCAGTAACTGTCAACACTGGAAAACAGCACACACAGCAGAAGCAGCACAATACTAACACGCACGAAAAACTAGCTCATCACTCATAGCTCAACAACAGGATGGAAACAATACAATGCTCAAACCTAGCTACCAAAAGACAGAATCATCTTCACCACTCAATCACAGGAGACATCTTGATAGTCATCTTCAACTTGGCTTTTGCCCTCAAAGCCAAAGCAAACTTGAAGATAACATATACCCTTTTGTCATACTCCTGAAAACTCTTGGCTCATTGGATAAAAGTCAATTGTATATGTAAGGGATCACATCCCTCACCCACTTAGCAGAAATAGGAACATATGTACTTTTTTGTATAGCTGACCTAAAAATATTTCACATTATTTTTGTACATACGATTGTCTATCAATACAAAATAGAGAATCGTAATATCACCATAGGTTTAACCCCCTACTACTACTTAGGTACAATTAGTCATCACCTTAGGATGACGATGAGTACAAGCATTTTCTTTTGGGAGGTAAGATTTATGTCCCTCTCCACTTTTGTACTTTATTTCTATTAATAAAATTAATATTTACCAAAAAAAAACCGAAACCTCAAAGTTGAAACCAGCCAACAAGAGAGAGAGGCTCTGAGATTAGAGAGAGATAGAGAGGAAACTTCGTTGTGCACCCTCGCGAGCAGCGATGGCCACGCTGGCCGGCGCGTCTCGGGCTGGCGAGCCTTCCCCTTCAACCTCCCAACCTCCCTCTACAACCTCAACCAACCCACAGCTCCTAGATTACAGTCATCTTCTCAAAACCTGCGACCTTAAACTCGACTACACCTGTGAACCCTAGGTCGACAGCCCTAATCGAACCAATCCCTTTCAAAAGAGCTTCATTCTTGCAGGGACAATCTTTGGTCAAGTTCACAGAGTCAGAAGTCGACCGAATGAACTTAATTGAGGGCCTCCAATATGCTGTAATCGGTAAGTTCTCTTATGGCTGGCCAGGTATACAAGAGCTTCGATGAATAATTCCTGCGCAATGTGGAATTAAGGATGATTACAACATTGGATTGCTTAGAGATAGACATGCACTGATTCGACTAAAACTACGGCAAGATTTTATCAACTTTACATCAAAAGCAGTCTACTATTTGAAAGCAAAAGATGGCTATGAATACCAGATGAGGACACTGATTTATGATGCCAAGTTTAAAGAGGAAGAATAAACTTCTAGAGCGATGGCATGGATTTCGTTTCCCAGTTTTCTTCCCACAAACTATGTCAAAACATGCCTCTTTTCTCCAACTTCTGTTGTTGGGAAACCATTGCACCTAGATATGGCTACAACTAATAAGACTCGTCCTAGCTGTGCTTGAGTTAAGGTGCTTGTTGATTTGCTAGCTGATTTGTCAAAGAAAGTTCGCTTGGACACTGAAAATGAAGCTATAGGGGCTGTAAGAACAGAATGGGTAAAGATTCAGTATGATTTTATCCCCAAGTACTACAAATATTGCAAATTGCAGGGACATGACATGCTTGAATGCTGGAAGCTGCATCCAGAACTACTACACACAAACTCAGCAGAGCAACAGGAAGCTAAAAGTAATATAGTGGAAGGTAGGAAGCAGCAGGTGAAGGAGACAGCACCCCTGATGATTCTGTCAAGTGGCAAAGTTGTTGGCAATGCAGGTCCTCAATGGAAGGAGGTCAAGGATAATCGAGTGCAAAATCAAGCTAAGTCAAGAAGTAATCAGGCCAAAACTGGATTGAAAATGATACTAGTTGACAAGGCTGCTAAGCAACTTCAAACATCCAACAAATTTGCTATGTTGGATATGGAAAAAAGCAGTGACAATGAGGACAACTAGTTGGAGCCGATTGAAGAAGCAGCTGGTCAAAAGAACATCCCTACTCCCACATGCTCAACACCACCCTTGTAATTAACAGAGGAACCTACATGCTCTGCAGCAGCTTCCCTCAACTCATCAGCATCTGCAATCTTGAAAACCAAGACCAACAAGCAAATACCAAATACATTGAACTTGCTGCACTCTGTAGAACCAATGAAAAGCCTCAAAATTGCAGAAATGAACACCATAGAAGAATCTACAGATGAAGAAACACAACTGTATACAGGGAAAAGGAAATAAATCACAAAGGAATCCACTTCTCAGTGGGTGCAGAAAAATTTCAACACAAATGTGATTACCACCAACACCTCTTATCAAGACATTCCATCACAAGATACTCTTATCGAGAAAGCAATGACCAAGACAGCAGGAAAGAAATCTGTAGATTCAGAATCAGAAAAGAAGCTTGAGAAGCCACTTGGAAGTCCTGGGAGATTATGGTTAGATCAAATAGAAGAAGATTCAGAGGAAGGAGAAATACCAGAAGAGATGCAAAGTAAAGATGAGGCAGTTGGAGAGGCAATTGAGGAGGATGATCAAAGTGAAAATAAAGCAGCTAATGTCACTGTCACAGTGGAAAAGAACAACAACATAACCAATTGATGCTGCTGACAAACACATGCCAAGATCAAGCTAACTCTGAAGTTCATGAAGTAGAACATACAGTTCAAAAAGGGGATGTTCAGACTGGTTTTGATCCTGGATCAGCCGCAAGGAAAGGGACAATAGTGGCACAATTAAAAGCAATCATTAGACCAAAGAACCTTAGCATTGCAGCAGCAGTCAGAAATGAAGAAGATCACAAAGAACAATCTGGCAAAGATCTAGATGAAGAAACTACTGCCCAGAACTTCCTTAATGTAGCTAAACAAGGAGATCTCTCCCTAACACAGATAGCTAAGGTAAAGTCAGCAACCAAAGGAAAGAAGAAACAAAACAAAGACATCAACAATACCTCTGCATCAGGGGTCCAAACAAGAAGAGCTCTAAGACACCCCAACAATCTATAATGGACGCAATCATTTGGAATATTAGATCAGTGAACACAATGCAAGCCTTTGAAAGGCTCATCACATTGCATAAGAAACATCATTTTGAATTCATAGGCATTATGGAACCAATGCAGCAAGCAAGAAAGATGGACAGATATAGAAGGAAGATTGGCTTCTCTTAAGCAGTGGCTAATGTCTCCAACAAAATCTGGCTTTTCATTGATGATCTATATGAAATCACAGTCCTGTATGATAAGGTGCAACAACTTACTCTGAAGCTCTTCTACACAGAAACACATGTGGAACTCATTCTCACACTAGTATATGCTAAGTGTGATCCAATAGAGAGAATAGAACTGTAGGAGTCATTGTATGCTATGGCTCAAGACATGACAGTCCCATAGCTGGTAGGGGGAGATTTCAATGTGATATGGGATCTAGGAGAAAAATCTGGAGGCCTACTTGTACCCCTCAATGAAGTAGATGACTTCAGACACTGCATCAACACTTGCAACCTAACTGACATGGGATTCAAAGGCAGTATCTTCACATGGTGGAATGGCAGAGCAGATGAAGATTGCATTTTCATAAGGTTAGATAGATGCCTAGCTAATACAGAATTTCAGCAAACCTTCCTAAGGCTAGAGGTTACTCATCTATCTAAGATTAGCTCAGATCATAGTCCTCTCCTATTAAAGTGTGACATTGAAGCAATGCCAATCAAGAAGCCATTCAAATTCCTCAACTTCTGGACCAAACATGACACCTTCAAAGCAGTTGTGAGAGAGAATTGGCAAGCATATTTCTATGGTGACCCCTTCATACTTTTTAATTACAAGCTCAAGAAACTCAAAAAGGCACTGTCACTTTGGAGTAAAGCAACATGGAAAGAAATATTTCAAAACATTGCAAGCAGGAAGGAAGTGGTTCTAGTTCATGAAAAGCAGTTTGAGGAAAGACCAACTAAGCAGAATAGAGAAAGATTACAAAAGGTACAGGCACAGTTGATTAGGCATCTAGCAATAGAAGAACAATTTTGGAAACAAAAGGTAGGCATATCATGGTTCAAGGATGGAGACAGAAATACCAAGTTCTTTCACGCCCAAGTAAATGGTCGAAGAAAAAGACTCCAGCGAAGCAGGATTCAAAACTGTTCTGGAAGCTGGGTTGAAGAAGAGGAACTAATTGCAGAAGAAGCTATCAACTTCTATAAAGAACAGTTCATAGAATATGCAACTCCAATTGATATCAGCATACTTGACAACATCTATCCTTTGATAGACATGGAGCAAAATGCAGAATTGATCAAGCAACCCATAATAGAAGAAGTTAATCATGCTGTCTTCTACTTAAATGGTGAAAGTGCGGGAGGCCAGATGGTTTCACAAGCTCCTTTTACCATGCATGCTGGGATATCATTGGTGAAGACATACACAACATGGTTAAAGCATTGTTCTCAGGAAGGCAGTTACCAAAATGTGTGACACACACAAATTTGGTACTACTTCCCAAAAAGGAGGAGGTGGCAACATTCTCTAACATAAGGCCTATTAGCCTAAGCAACTTCATCAATAAAATCTTCTCAAGATTCATACATGAGAGGATGGTGGAAATACGGCCTACTCTGATCTCTCAAGAGCAAGCAGGCTTTGTGAAAGGAAGGACCATAGTTGAAAATGTCCTCCTAACACAAGAAATCATCACAGACATTCGACTGAGAACAAAAGCTGGGCCAAATGTTGTAATCAAACTTGACATGGCAAAAGCTTTTGATAGATTATCATGGTTATTCCTGACAAACATTATAAGGAAAATGGGATTCTGTGAGGCTTTCATAGGACTTGTTTATGATACTATTGGGAACAACTAGTATTCCGTACTCATCAATGGGCAGTCACATGGCTTCTTCAAATCAACAAGAGGAGTCAAGCAAAGTGATCCATTATCACCTACTCTGTTCATTCTTGCTGCTGAAGCTCTCTCAAGAGGTCTGAATGCTCTGCACCTAAACTTATACTTCTGTGGCTTTGGATTGCCCAAGTGGAGTCCAAAAATAAATCACCTCTCATATGCAGATGACACAATCATATTCTCCTCCTCTGATGCCACCTCCTTACAATTGATAATGGAAGTCTTGAATGCACATGAGGTAGCATCAGGGCAGATGGTTAACAAAATAAATCTGCTGTGTATATGCATCATTCTGCCAGCTTTGATGTGGTTACAAAGGTGGAAAGAATCACTGGTATAAGAAGACAGGATTTTCCTTTCACATATCTCGGCTGCCCCATCTTCTACTTTAGAAGAAAGATAATGTATTACCAAGGCCTTTGATGCAGGTCAACCTGATCAAGCTACGTTCATGCCATCAATGTTGGATACGACAAGAAAAGACGTTAGTTAGCCTTGGAGAAGAGCCAAGCATTCAAGCATTGAAAAATTTGGCTATGGACGAAATTAGAATTTGGAGATGTACATTTGTGTTTATGTTGTATTATTGTGTTGCTATGGAAGACATTAATTCTTACTTGTTTGGTCCTGCGTGACTATTCTGTATACTTAGCCAAATTGTGGCCTTTTTGTTAATTGTTTGATCCTAGTTAGCTTAGGACAAGGATCATTCTATATAAGCCTAAAGACTTCATTATTTTTAGTAGTTTTGACATTATATTGAATACAAATTTCGGCCAAGCCTTTGTGCTCTCCAAAAACGGACTTAACTTGTCCAATTTTGGTGTGATTCAAAATTGAACTCGAGACAATCGTTGTCTTGAGGGTCGTTCGTATAGTATAGGTACTCCTTGATTTCATCAAGAAGGTAAGTAGACTAGTTCCTACTTGTTGTCATTCATAGAGCGTCTTGCTTCTATCTTTTGTTTTCTTGTTTTCGCATTTTATATTGCATCAGTTGGTATCAGAGCTAAAAGGGTTTGTTCTTACAATCCCAATCCTGTTCTTCGTGCCTTAGTTTTAGGGTTCTAATTCTTATATTTCATTTTTGGTAAACAAAAAAGAAAAGAAGAGAAAACCGAAAATTGTTGTTGGTTGAAGTTCTTGAATCATCTAGGTGTTTCGAAATTGAAATCTTGAAGTTTGATTGTTAAAAAAAGAAACGTTCTTGAAACCAATCTTGAAGTTCTTGATCGTTTAAAACTGTTCTTGAAAACCCTAGTTCCAATCTTGAAGCTAGTACACGTTAATCTAGGATTCTTGAAGTTCTTGGACCCTAATTTGTTGTTCTTGAAGCTAGTACACGTTAATCTTGGAGTTCTTAAAGTTCTTGAATATAAAATTATAGTTCTTGACGCGATTTACATTGATTTTGAAGGGGATCTTGAGCATTCGTCCTTTCTTAACAAGATTGTGTTGAGTTCTTGAAGTTCTTGAACATTAACCTATTGTTATTGAAAGAGTACTTAAAAACATGTAAGAGGGGCAAAATTGGAGAAGGAGGAGAGACTAAGAAACCCTAATTCTAGTCCAAGAAGGAAACAACTCCCAATCCAAAAGGGAGAAGTTTCAAGGAGTTGAATTCTATTCGGACGAGGAGAAGAGGGGCGAATTTGTGTTGAACAAGAAAGGGGAGGAGGTGGGGGGGCGAATTTCCTTAGGGGGGGAGGAGAGATGTTACAACCCATATTTGCATTAGTTAGCTTACACCGTAAGTTAGTCTACGTAGGTCCGAGAAGAGATTATCTTTTAGATGATAAGAATTTAGTCCTATTGATCTTAAATGATACAAGGGTGTATACGAGTGGTTAACAAGTACTAGAAGTTAAACGAATCAAGGATGTTGTAACTCGTATTTTCGGGTAAATCTAGAGGTGAAATATTACCAAGAGGTTATTTTTTAAGGTATTTGAATCATATAATACCCATTTCATAAGTCTTGAAGTCAAACGAGTTATGAAACAAAAGTCGACAAAAGTTGTCGCAACTTACTTTCATAATTTTACTCATACTTTAGGTCAAATGTCACTAAGATTTTCTCAAATTTACTTGGAATTACGGGGTGATATACCCACCAAATTGAATATCTATGAGTCTAGTTTCCAACGCATTAAACCGTTTGTCGATGCGATCTCAGAATTGGGAGATATTCGCGTTTTCGCGAGACTGCGCCAAGCAGCTCTCTATGGGCCCCACATAGGTGGTTAAGACTTGTAGATATATATAACACGCCTCAACCCCGTTTTAAGTCATTATTTTTCAGTATATTCAGACCTTAGAACACTAAGAACACTCTCTCAAGACTCTCTCATGATCCAAGACCAAAACAAAGGGCAAACAACACAAATCAAGTGTCCGGAATGCCGTGGCGCTAGTAAGTTTCTTGTTCTTCTTGTTGTTGCTGATTTTTGTGTTGTTACAGCTCGTGTGGGAGGTTTTTTTTAAGTTGTTTGTGTTCTGTAAAATACTTCCTCAAGTTTTAATATCAATCCTAGGTGATTTCAAGCCTTCTAAAGTAATTCTAGTGCCGAAAAATCCTAATTAATTGCTAGCTTCGCTCCCTTGTTCTTGTGGCAGCATTGGAGGGATATTTCGTGGTCAATTAAGGAAAAATTGGGGTTTTTCATCCTGTTTAAATAAGGAACCTCTTACCCTACATGTATTTAAGATTATCCAAGTTACGGCTAAGTCGTTGAAGCTAGAACTTGTGAGATGTATGTCGGAAGGCTTTCTAGTATGTTGTTGGTTGGTGGACTATTTCGGGAGGCTCAATATGATTGTTATTGATGTTGTTTGGGCTGTTTGGTGATTGTTTTAACTTGTGGAAAGTCATATAAACAGGGGAGGTTCTGTCCGTTTCATCGTAAAATAGGTTACGGTTGATACATAATAGTTACGACGGTTAAACGATAACGATAATGTCATTTCTCTTATTGTAGACTAAGGAGTCGTGGCATTTTCATAGCTTAAGATTGGGGAGTATATACAAGGTATGTGAGGTTACCCCTTTCCTTCTTTTGCACGACTTCGATTATGCGTAATGTAATGAACAAGCTTCCAAAGATACTCCACTCTTAGAGGCTAGCAGTACTTACATTGTTTCCCTTCTTATGGAACGATTGATGTTGATGTTACTTCTCTTATTCTTATGTTATCAATGTTGTTGGTACTTCCTGATTCTTATAAGATTCTTGATGAGGATTTAGTCCTAATAAATGTGTATGGAGGATACCGACCTTACGTCACTCCGAAAGGTTCAAAATGTGATTCCAATGAGTCCAGAATGCATCATATATATATGTATCTATTTTACTCTACCGAGCCGCGCTATAGTCGGCCGGGTACGGCACCTATTGTGCAACCACTGATCAGTTGCGCTTTACCGAGCTCTACGTGGCCGGGTATGATTCTACCGACCCTTATGATGGCCGGGTATGTTTTTACCGAGCCTATTAGGGCCGGGTACGATATGATGATAATGATGCCCACAGAGGCATATGTTTTAAAAGTTTATGTGTACATATATATATACATCATGCATTCATGTCAGTAGCCCTCAGACGTACCTAGATGTAAGGTCGG
>MCJB01035681.1:2012-19979 GCA_002018475.1 Nicotiana obtusifolia | reverse complement strand
ATATATATATATATATACACACACATATATATATATACATATATATATATTCCATATTTTTGAAACATTAATTAAGTTTGAAAAAGGAAAATCGATCTGGTTATAATCAGCATAAATTTCAAACCATTAAAAGAAATTAAATTGTTGTCTAATGACATTTAGACTATCACAGAAAATTGTTTGAGTTTTCTTTGTTTCTTCTCCTTTATATTTTTCTAAAAACCAAGTTCTTTTGAAAAGATTTTCAGGAGAGTAAAATTCCTTTTGGAGACCCTTTTTTATCAATTTCAAATTCTATCTCCAAAGCACCAATGATGTTGTCATCTCCTAATTCGGCACCTAGTGACGTATAGGTAGGAGAATCTGGTCGGTTGTAGGTAGTGTCGGCAGAGGGAACCGTTTCTGGTTTTTCTACCTTATACCTAGCTTGTGGAACTCTAGATTCGAAGTCTACTGTCTCGATTCTAGTAGGATATGAAGACACTGAATGTCTAGCAGAATGAATCGGAGAAATTTCAGACTGTGAAGAGGCAGACGAACTTACTCTTTGGCTAAGGGATCTCTGAAAGGAAACTAGCACAGATCCGGATGGGAGTTGTTGGATCTGGGAAATCGTCGTGTTTTCTGGATTTTGAGCAGGAGTGGCATCCTGCAGAAGCCAGTTTTCCGGGAGGGAAACCTGATTCCAAGAGATTGGTCTTGGGATAGATAGATGAGACCTTTGCAGATCTGTCTGGAAGAGAACTGTTTCACCTTTGTGAGTAGTTCTCATAGCTTCAGTGTTAAAGGCAAAACTCATTACCTTATATTGGATTCTGTAAATAATTGCCACTGGAAGAGAGCCAGCCCTAGTCATTATTGTTATCAGAGCCAGTGGGGAAGGAAGAGAGCCAGCCCTTTGGTATCAGAGCCAGCCTTAGTCTTTATAGCATTGCCACTGGAGGGTTACTTACAGATCTACCCTCCATATCTGACGCTAAACACTATAGTAAGATAAAGTCTGAACAGAACTCTTACAAGGCCTTAAATGCTATAGATCTATGAAGTCTAAACACCAGATCTGACTCTTCCACATACAGTAGCATTACGAACTTGAATAACTTCTTTATGAAATCACTTGGTCTCTCGAGCCAAGGATAGGGAGCTTTTTAATCATTCAAATGTCTTACTTTCACTCTCTCTCGACTAGATCTACGAGTTCTTCTTCTTCCTCCTCCTCTTCTTCCAATTTTAAGCTCAAAGAAGAGATTAGTTTCTCTGATTTGCAGCAATCAATTGACGACTGGAAAATCCCCAAACATCCCCAGTCAACAATTTACAAGTCTAAAAAATGGAGCTTGACGAGTGATTATCACATGTCTACCATTGAGCAAACTATTCCTCTGGAATCAGATCATGAGGAAATCAAACTTCTCAATATCAAATCTATTGAAAAATATAGGAAGAAATATAAATACATCCATTTTGGTGTAGTACAAATAGCCGCTAAGCCTTTATCCAGAGAAGCATTGCACACATCACTCCTTCTATGTCTTAGAGATTCTAGATTCCTAGAATTCAATGATTCGTTGCTAGGAATGGTGGAAACCAGTCTTTGCAATGGACCAAATTATTTCGACTATTTCCCTAACTTTACACTCTCCCTTAAGGATAGAAATATTTTAGATGCCTTGACCCTAAATGTTAAGACTTCTAATTATAAGACTAAGGCTGGCTCTCTTCCAGTGGCAATTATTTACAGAATCCAATATAAGGCAATGAGTTCTGCCTTTAACACTGGAGCTATGAGAACTACTCACAAAGGTGAAACAGTTCTCTTCCAGACAGATCTGCAAAGGTCTCATCTGTCTATCCCAAGACCAATCTCTTAAAATCAGGTTTCCCTCCCGGAAAACTGGCTTCTGCAGGATGCCACTCCTGCTTAAAATCTACAAAACATAACGATTTCCTAGATCCAACAACTCCCATCCGGATCTGTGCTAGTTTCCTTTCAGAGGTCCCTTAGCCAAAGAGTAAGTTCCTCTGCCTCTTCGCAGTCTGAAATTCCGCCAGTTCATTCTGCTAGACATTCAGTGTCTTCATATCCTACTAGAATCGAGACAGTAGACTTTGAATCTAGAGTTCCACAAGCTAGGTATAAGGTAGAAAAACCAGAAACGGTTCCCTCTGCCGACACTACCTACAACCGACCAGATTCTCCTACCTATACGTCACTAGGTGCCGAATTGGGAGATGACAACATCATTGGTGCTTTGGAGATAGAATTTGAAATTGATAAAAAGGTCTCCAAAAGGAATTTTACTCTCCTGAAAATCTTTTAAAAAGAACTTGGTTTTTAGAAAAATATAAAGGAGAAGAAAGAAAGAAAATTCAAATAATTTTCTATGATAGTCTAAATGTCATTAGACAACAAATTAATTTCTTTGAATGGTTTGAAATTTATGATGATTATAACCAGATCGATTTCCCTTTTTCAAACTTAATTAATGTTTCGAAAATATGGAAAACCAATACTGGCGAAGAAGTTATTTTCGAACTTCCTCCGTCACAAGGATTTTCGACAAGCTTTGCTAGTAGCTCTGTCACAACCTCACCTTTCAAAAAGAGAGCTGACACTAAGCCTATCACTAGCAAGGATATCAAAAATATTTTTGAACAAAATAATTACACTAACAAATATTTACAAACTCTTGGAGAATACTTGGTTTCAAATTCATCTCCAGCTTCTCTAAAAAAACCAACAGTAGGAACCTCGACTCCTACAACTCCTTTATTTAAACCATACGAGATCCCTAAAACCCATATTAGAGAACTTGTTATGCACCGCTCTACGGATTCTACCAAATTCTATGAACTACAACTGAGAATAGCAGAAATAGAAAGATCCTTAACAATCCAGGAAACTCTAGTTTGACAGACGGAAGATTCTTCTTCTAAGTTCGTAGGAGCTCTAGGAGATACCGATTCGGATAATGAATATGAACAATTTTCACAAAAATCTCTACAAGACAAGCCTCCTCTAGAAATAGCACTTATTAAGTCTGAATTTTTAAACTGGCGAAAGCCTAAAAAACTCAATTACCCTAGGGCTACACATCCAGATATAGTCTTAGAAGAAAGACCCAACACCATGCAGAATAATTATAATGCTCATAATATCTATGAGTGGAATATCGATGGATGTTCTGAATATAATATTCTTGCCAAATTACAGCAGATGACCATAATAGCAACTGCTTAAAAACCTCCCACAACTGTTTCGACCAGAGTACTACCCATGTCTTAGTCGCTGGTTTTACAGGCCAACTTAAGAGATGGTGGGATACCCACTTAAGCGACGAGGAAAAACAACAAATTTTTCAAGCCGTGAAATTAGATGAATTAGGACAACCAATCCTAAAGGAGGGTGAAACAATTCCTGATTCTATCAATACGTTGATTTACACAATCATCAAAACATTCGTAGGTTGTCAAGGTATCTTTAGAGAAAAATCCTCTGAAATACTTAACAACCTCAAGTGCAAAACTCTTTCAAATTTCAGGTGGTATAAGGATTCCTTCTTGACCAGGATCTACGAAAGACCGGATGGGAATCTCCCTTATTGGAAAGAAAACTTCTTGATGGCTTGCCTAAGTCTCTTAGAGATTTAGTCAAAGAAGAATTTCGGAATCAATATTCCGGTGATATTATTCCTTACGATCAAATCACCTATGGCTAGATAGTTAGCCAAATTCAACAAGTTGCTCTTAAAATCTGTAGGCAAGATAAAATGCTTAGGCAACTTGCCAAAGATAGGGCACAAAGACGTAGAGACTTAGGGAGTTTCTGCGAACAATTTGGTCTTCCTTCGTGCGGAAATAAATCTCATAGGAAGAAAAGTTCAAAACCTGATTCTTTCAATATTAGAAAATACAATAGGAAAAGGAGAATTTCCTACACAAAAAACAAGTCTCCCAAATCCTTTACTAAAGATGGCAAGACTTCTACTTCCACTGGCAAATGTTTCAAGTGTAGGAAGCCAGGCCACATCACCAAATTTTGCAAAGTCTCTCAGAAGATCAGGAGCCTACAACTTGACGAACCTACTCTAAAAAAAATAGAGAAATTGCTTGTTGAATTAAGTGAATCTTCGGATATTACAGATAATGAAATGTTCGACGACAAACAATTTAACAACATCCTAGAAGATGACTTAAATTCATCTACTACATCTTTAGGGGAGTCTGACCAAGATGACCTCCCTCAGATCAATGTTCTCACGAAAGAACAAGATCTTCTCCTTGAAGTAATTGGTGATCTTCAAGATCCTGAACATAAAAAGGACTATTTAGGAAAACTTAAGACAGTCCTTAATAAGCCTTCAACACCCTCATCTTCAACTCTTCAAAATCATCCCCAAGTAGCTATTACCTACAACATTACTGATATTTTGAAGAGATTTCCCTCTGATAATCCTAAGGTCTCAAAGGTGACTATCTCAGACCTTCAATCTAAGATAGCACACCTAAAAGAAGAAATTAGGGAAATAAAAGCAAGACAAGAACTTGATAGACTTGTCCTCCAACAATTGTCTAGTGAGCCACAAAAGCTCAAAGAGGTTGTACAGGCAGTTGCAACCTCTGACCAAGACGATGATGAAATAGAATCCTTCTTAGGACATTTTCTTCTATAAGGATTCAGAAATACTATGTTAGGGTAACTCTCATCGTCAGTAAATCTTTTGTTTGGACTGGCGTAGCTTTATTTGACACTGGAGCAGACAGAAGCTGCATCCAAGAAGGTATCATTCCAACCAAGTTTTTCATAAAAACTAAGGAACGCCTACCGGCCGCCAATGGTGAAAATCTTAAGATCACTTACAAACTTCCTTCTGTAAAGGTTATGACCTCCCAAGAGGAACCAAATTGGTTCATCCAGACTCCATTTCTCTTAGCAAAAGACCTTTGCAATGCAGTAATCCTAGGTACTCCTTTCATTCAGCTTTGCAAACCTTACCTGGTTACAAATAAAGGCGTTCATGTGGATTATCCCACAAGCAATGTCCTTCTTCCTTTCCATAAGCCTCCAACTTATGCAGTCATACATTCTTTGAAAAATAAAGAAAAACAAATTATATTTTTAAAATAAGACGTAGCTTTCCAACGAATACAGAAGCAGTCTCTTCTAAAATTAAAAGTTTAGAAGCTAAGATTCAACAGGAGCTTTGTTCCGATTTGCCAATGGCATTTTGGAAACCTAAGAGGCACATTGTTGGGCTTCCTTACGAACCTGACTTTGACGAAAAAAGCATCCCTACTAAAGCTCGACCTATTCAAATGAATCACAAGCTTACAATGCATTGTCAAAAAGAGATCAATGATCTCTTAGACAAGAAGATAATTTCTCCTTCAAAGTCTCCCTGGAGTTGTGCGGCATTCTATGTCAACAAAAACTCTGAAATCGAGCGCGGAGTCCCCCGCTTGGTCATCAACTACAAGACTCTTAACACAACACTTAGATGGATTAGGTATCCTATTCCTAACAAGAAAGACTTATTACAAAGAGTCTATGCTGCCACGATTTTCTCAAAATTTGATTTAAAATCTGGATTTTGGCAAGTATAGATCGACCCAAAAGACAGGTACAAAAAAGCTTTTACAGTCCCTTTTGGACAGTATGAATGGAACGTGATGCCATTCGAATTAAAGAACGCCCCTTCTGAATTTCAGAAGATAATGAATGATATCTTTAATCCGTATTCCGGTTTGTTATAACTTATATAGACGATGTCTTAATTTTCTCAACAAACATCGATCAACATTTCAAACATCTAGGCATTTTCTTTAACACTATCACAAAAAATGGATTAGCTCTGTCTAGAACTAAGTACAGCTTATTCCAGACAAACATCAGGTTCCTTGGTCATAACATCCAACAAGGGACCAATACTCCTATTCAGCGATCTCTCCAGTTTGCTGACAAATTCCCAGATCAAATCCTGGACAAGACACAACTTCAAAGGTTTCTTGGATGTGTCAACTATGTTTGCGATTTCATTTCGGGATTAAGCATTCTGATAAAGCCCCTTCACGATAGATTAAAAAAGCCTCCAGTTCCTTGGACAGATGCCCAAAGCAATGCTGTCAAACAACTTAAGTTGAAAGTTAAGAATCTCCCTCTCCTTAGTCTCCCCGATCCATCTGCTTTCAAAATAGTAGAAACAGATGTGTCAGACATAGGGTATGGTGGTATCTTAAAACAACTTAAAAATGATAAAGAAAGTATCATTGCTTTTACTTCAAAGCATTGGAATAGATCACAACAGAAATATCCAACAATTAAAAAAGAAATTTTTGCAATTGTCTTATGCATATCAAAATTTCAATCAAATTTATTAAACCAAAAGTTTTTGCATCACATTGACTGCAAGGCAGCTAAGTCTGTTTTGCAAAAGGATGTGCAAAATATTGCTTCAAAACATATTTTTGCCAGATGGCAAGCTATTTTATCAATTTTTGATTTTGATATTGAATATATAAAGGGAAGCTCAAATTCGATACCTGATTTCCTAACCCATGAATTCCTTCAAGGCAGATAAAATGCCCAAAAAACCAAAGCCCCCACGGTTAGCTTTACCAGCCCCGGAGGAAAAGCAACAACAGCAGGCTGCCACACAACAGCCTAAAGATGTTTCAATTTCTGCAGTTGTTCAATAACAATAGGTAGCAACAGCAGCAAACAACAGAAGCTGGACCAAGCCAGCCAAAATGTAGATCGCCTGCAGACTATGCCATGAGCGGCATCCCAATGGTGGTCTCATCACAGCCAATTCCGGCCAAACAAATTTCAGTTGCCCAACCTCGAAGATGGGTAGATATCGCCGAAGAAGAACCTTCTTCTGAAGATGATATTCAATTTGCACAGCCGCATGCTTCAAAGTGGACGAAAAAAGATTTTGAAAAATGGATACAACTCATGGGCCTTACTAAAACACCCATGACTCCTCTCGACCAAGAGGAAGTGGCGAAGTCGGTGGCGCAACTCCTTGAAGCAGCCGCCATATCTCCTCCTGCAAGAACTATTTCACCTCCAATTTCAGCTGTGGTTGCAAAAAGCACCATGCCTTCAACTTCAACCGTGGCTACTACAAGCACCACAAACAAAGAAGTGGTGGTAAAAAACTCCACTAAAGGACAAGTGGTGGCCAAAAGCCCCACTACATAGAGCACAGTGCCTTATGCGCCTAAGCAGGCACTTTCTTCACCCGTGCCTCAGCCAATTTCTTCAGTGGGTCCTTATTCGGGGGAACCTCAATATATTAAGAACGAGATGACTTACACACTCGTCCAAACCGAGCCACATCTTTTGGATTCTAACCCTCTAGTAGTAGCAAAAAAAATGCTCGACCCAACATCCAACTTTCTCCAGAAAACTTCTGTTCATAACTAGAAGTTTTATGAATTTATCCTTACGGACACTCACTCCTGTCTTTTTAAACCCTTTTTGGATAAAACCCAAACCTATATCACCCATACTACAGTGTGGATAAACAAAATCATCTCGCCAAAGGAATGGGGTGATCACCCTATGAAAGTCAAAAAACTTTCCCAGCCATTTTCTCCCCAATTTTTTAGTTACTATGATTATAGGGACGCATGGTTTAATGTGCTGACCTTTCAAAACCATACCGACAAACACTTATATTTTCTCCTTTGGGGCAAAAACTTGCCAGTAGATTTTCCCCAATGGTTTATGCACCAATGGTGGCCTATTTACGGCCATTTGACAGATATATTTCCTCCACCAGTGAAAGAAGGATTTGAGTATTTCTGTTTCAGATTTTACGGAGACCAGCACATTCCCCAGTTGCTCCAATTTTCCCGCAGATTCCACATCCCATGGATATACACCCAGAAGTTTGTTTTCCACAAACGGAAAGGATTCAGAGGTATACCTTGGTTAGCCCTTCAAGGCTACTGTAAGTGGTACAAGGCAAGGAGGGATGCCACAGAAACTTACTTACTAGTAGTTGGAAAATGGTTTTCTAGCAACCCCAAATTTTGGTCACCTACAGATGTAGCAAACACTTCATTTTTGCAGTAGAGAAGGCTAGTTCAAGCAAAGTTAGCAGGCTCTACCAGCAAAGAAGACTACATCTAGGAGATGGAAAACCTCCTGCAACAGCTCAAGGGAAAGGTTCCCAATCAACATTCATCCAGTTCGTCTGAAGAACAATCAGAAGAAGAGGATGACCCTGACTATGACCCAGAATAAGTCAAAATCAGGACCAATTTGTCGCTGACATCAGAGATGACGCCAGCACAGAATTTTTAAGAAAGTTACTGTAGCAATGTTACTGTAGATTACTGTGCACTTTTCATTGTAGCAATGTTACTGTAGATACTGTGCACTTTTTACTGTAGCAAAACACTGTACACTTTCACTGTAGCATGGTCTATAATTCTATAAATAGACCCCCTCACTCACGGAAGAAGGCATTCATTTTCTTCTCCAAAATTCCAGAATTCTCTCTAGACATTCCCTCTCTCTAAACCTTCTCCACACTTAAGAGCTCTATACCCTGTAAGCTTTTAAGATTCAATTTTTTAATATCTGTATTTTAATTCTTGTTACCAATAATACTTATGGTCGTCTCTGCCGCCAGATTTTATGTTTTAATCTTGTGTTAACATACTTGCATTTTATTTAGCATACGTTTGCATATGGTCGGCTTTGCCGCCTGAGATTTTTTATTTATTTATTGCTTCCTGTTCCTTACATTCCTCGTTATTTCTTAGTCCCTTCTACCCCCTCGGGGACTAGCTTCCGCCCCTATATATATATATACATCATGCATTCATGTCAGAAGCCCTCAGAGGTACCTAGATGTTATAGGTTGTATATTCTCTATCCCTTTTTACATTATTGTTCTTACTTATGCTTTCCTGCCTTACGTACTTTATTCGTACTGATGTCCTTTCATTTGTGGACACTGCATGTCATGCTGCAGGTCCGGATAGACAGGTAGGCGAAGCTCCCCCACCATAGTAGGCTGCCCAGATCAGCGGTTATTGCCGAGATCCCTTCTCTGGACTTGCTGTGGTCTTGGTATGCATTTTTGTTATAGGCGTTATGGGTATGTCGGGGCCCTGTTTTGGCAATGTTGAAGCACTTACGTTCTTTTAGAGGCTCATAGGCAGGTGTCGACTCATGTATAGTTGGATTTCCTTGTCGACTAATTTTTTTTATATAGTCTCTCATAGCAGCTTGTCAGCCCGTACCTTATACATAGCTTCATGCTAGTCTTGTCGGCTCATGATGTAAGTTCATGCCATTGTCTGTCATTGTTGGTTGTTTAGGATTCATGTCTACCATTTATACTGATCTCGTCGGCACTTATAGATAATAAGAAAGGTTAGATAAAAAAATGTGCATTGGTGCTCGGCAAGTATGGCCCGGTGCCAATCATGGTGCTCCGGCTTGGGTCGTGTCAAGAGAGAATTGGTCATCTCCAAATTAGAGTAGGAAAACCTCTAAAATTTCCTTATTTCTTGAATTTTGAATTTCCCTCATTACACTACTTCTAACTAGTAATTCTTAGGTAACTTCTACTTAAGTTAATTACTCTTTTTGAGCTTGTAGGAGCTCGTGCTAAAACTCAGAATTTCCACTTTCGTAGATAATTTTTGTCTTCTTCTGCTCACTTAAAAAGCTGTCCGCCTATCGAGTCACATAAATTCACTCACCCCGAAGAGAACTATTGAACTTGTGAACTTGAAAGATCGTTGAGGAACTTGATCAATTAGTGGAAGCCATTTTGAGGACAAGTGTGAAATCCTACCTGAAATTTGAGTGAACCCGAGAGTCATTCAAAAGTGAGAGAAAATCTTACTAACCTTGACACATTCTCTAGTCTTGTTTCTTTTTGTAGGTACATGGCTATGGAAGGAGAAAAGGTTGTGACCGACATTACTTTAGCCGACCTATGGGCTGAAGTAAAGGCGCTTAGTATCCGAATGGAGAACCTTGAAAGAACCGCTAGTACTTGGAAGAATGCCGAGGAAGGAACTAGTGATGCTTCTACCTTAAGACCTGAACATGATGGTGCTGTTTGTGAGGTGAAGAGTGACGAGGAGATTGAGGAAGATAAGGGAGCTGATTTGGTTAAGTGTGATGATGAAGTTTCTACTAACGTTCACCCTTTGCCTAGTGTTGTTAGTGATGTTTTGAAGGAATATAGGGACATGTTTCCCGAGGAGATGCCGAGTGGAATACCTCCATTGAGGGGGATAGAACACCAAATTGACTTTGTTCCGGGGTCACAAATTCCGAACAAACCCGCATATCGAAGCAATCTACAGGATACTAAAGAGTTGCAACGACAAGTGGATGAGCTATTGACTAAGGGGCTAGTTTGAGAGAGTCTAAATTCGTGTGCCGAAACCATGATCTTGGTTCCAAAGAAAGACGACACCCAGAGGATGTGTGTTGATATCCGAGCCGTCAACAAGATAACGGTAAAGTATCGTCATCCTATCCCTAGGTTAGATGACATGCTAGATGAGTCATGTGGTTCAAGTGTGTTTTCTAAGATTGATCTTAGGTCTGGTTACCACCAAATTCGTATGAAACCGGGTGATGAGTGGAAAACTGCATTCAAGACCAAGTTTGGCCTATATGAATGGTTGGTGATGCTTTTTGGTCTCTCCAACGCGCCTAGTACGTTCATGCGATTAATAAATCATGTGCTCAAACCGTTTCTTAATAATTTTGTGGTTGTCTACTTTGATGATATCCTGATTTATAGTAGAAGTTTAGATGACCATGTTGATCACGTAAGGCAAGTGTTTGAAGTGTTGAGAGCCGAAAAGTTATATGTTAATTACAAGAAGTTTGCTTTTTGTGTAGAGAAAGTTGTATTTTTGGGATTTGTTGTAAGTGTTAATGGTGTTGAAGTAGATGAATCTAAGGTAGAAGCTATTAGAGACTGGCCTACTCCTACTACTGTTTCACATGTTAGGAGTTTCCATGGACTAGCTAGTTTCTACAGGCGCTTTGTTAAAGACTTTAGCACCATTGCAGCACTACTCACGAAGTTGGTGAGAAAAGACACGTCTTTTGTGTGGGAGGAGCCGCAAGAGGGTGCCTTCCAAGAGTTGAAACGTAGGCTTAGTTCTGCCCCGTTGTTACAATTACTTGATTTTAGTAAGGCGTTTGAAATTGAGTGTGATGCCTCGGGGTGGGAATTGGAGGTATTCTTATGCAGGATGGGAAGCCTATTGCCTATTTTAGTGAGAAGTTGAAGGGGGCTACCTTGAATTACTCTACGATGACAAAGAGTTGTATGCCCTCGTGCTGGTTTTAGCTCATTGGCAACATTACCTATGGCCTAAGGAATTTGTAATTAGGAGTGATCATGAGTCACTCAAACATCTTAGAGGTCAAGAGAAGCTAAATAAACGACATGCCAAGTGGGTAGAGTTCATTGAGAGTTTCCCTTACGTTATTCATTACAAGAAGGGAAAGGAGAATGTAGTAGCTGACGCACTGTCTAGGAAGTTTGCTTTGGCTATCACGTTAGCATCTAGGTTGATGGGGTTTGAGAGTATAAGTCTATGTTTGATCATGACCCCAAACTTAAGAGTATGTGTGATGCCATAACTAGTGGGCAGCGGGTTGAGAAGTATCATTGGCATGATGGGTACTTTTTTAAGAAGGGGAGAGTTTGCATACCCGAGACCTCGTGGCGAGAGTTTTTGGTGCGTGAGGCGCATTGTGGGGGCTTGATGGGACACTTTGGGGTACATAAGACTTTAGCTATATTAGGGGAACAGTTCCATTGGCCTAAGATGAGGCGAGAAGTCGAGACAGTATGTGGAGCGTGTTTTGAGTGTAAAAGAGCTAAGTCTAGGTCTAATAATCATGGTTTGTATACTCCCTTACCCGTTGCTCCTAGTCCTTAGGTAGATGTTTCGATGGAGTTTGTGATGGGGCTGCCTCGATCTAGGGGTGGTCATGATAGCATTTATGTGGTTGTTGATAGGTTTTCCAAGATGGCTCATTTCATTCCTTGTAAAAAATGTGATGATGCACAAATGTTGCTTCTTGTTTATTGCTAATGTATTAAAGTTGCATGGTGTGCCTCGAACTATTGTTAGTGATAGGGATGCTAAGTTTTTGAGTCACATTTGGAAGTGTTCGTGGGGTGCACTTGGCACCAAATTATTATTTTCTACATCACATCATCCACAAACTGACGGTCAAACTGAGGTTGTTAATGTCACAACCCAAGCCGGAGGGCCATGACTGGCACCCGGGCCATACTTGTCGAGCACCAATGCACATTTTATCTAACCTTTCTTATTATCTATTAGGGCCGATGAGATTCAGTATGTATGGTAGACATGAATCCTATACAACCAACAATGACAGATAATGGCATGAACATATATATCATGAGTCGACAAGGCTATCATGAAGCTACGTATAAGGTACAAGCAGACAAGCTGCCGTGAGATACTATACAACAAAAATTAGTTGACAAGGCAATCCAAACTATACATAAGTCGACATCTTTCTATGAGCGTCTAAAGGAACATAAGTGCTACAACATTGCCGGAACAGGGCCCTGACATACCCATAACGCCTATAACAAAAATGCATACCAAGACCACGACAAGTCCGGAGAAGGGATCTCGCCCCAATAACTGCTGAACTGGGCAGCCTACTGTGGTGGGGGATCTTCGCTTACCTGTCTATCAGGACCTGCAGCATGACATGCAGCGTCCACAAATAAAAGGACGTTAGTACGAATAAAGTACTGAGTATGTAAGGCAGGAAAGCATAACTAAGAACAATAATGTAAAAAGGGATAAACAATATACAACCTGTAACATCTAGGTACCTCTGAGGGCTACTGACATGAATGCATAATGCATATATATATATATATACACACACACACACACACACACATAAACTTTTAAAACATACGCCTTTGTGGGCATCATTATCATCATATCGTACCCGGCCCTAATAGGCTCAGTAAAAATGTACCCGGCCATCATAAGGCTCGGTAGAATCATACCTGGTGTTACAACCCGTAAAAATACGTTCATTTAATTGTGCTAGAGGGGTAGTTACGTAAAAAGAACCAAGAACCCGAAAAATGGTCTAAAAATCTCAAAGGAAACAAAAGTAGCAGAATGCAGTCAAAATGCGGACTGCAGAAGACAAATGCGACCGCAGAATTGATAGGTTCCATCGCAGAGTGGAAGAGAACCCTGGGCTGGGGGATTGTCAAAAATGCGACCCAAAATGCGATCGCATTTGGTAAATGCGATCGCAGAATGAACATTCCCCATCGCAGAGTGAGGCAGAACACTGGGCTGAACTGATGTCCGAAATACGACCAGACTGCGATCGCATTTTGGAAATACGAATTGCATTTCTGGCCCTTCTGCGTCGCATAGTGCGACAGATTTTCTAGGGCAGAATCTGCGACCAAAATGCGGACCGTATACCCGGCGACGGGTATGCGATCGCATTTTGGACACTTTCAGGTCCGTGGCTTTTTACCCCTAGACCTATATAAGGGACCCCAAACCCGTCCCTTCCTCATTTTTCTGATTCCCAGCAAGAGTGAAAAGCCCCCAAAGACTTCTCTCGAGCCATAGCATCAAAAGCCACCAAATTCCCTTCTACCAAATCCTCGGTTGAAGGTTAACGGAAGTAAACAAAGGAATTGAAGAACATAGAGGGTCAATAGCTGAATCCCTGCTCCTTCTACAAACCCCATTTGTGGAAAAAGACCTAGAAATTGAAGGAATCAAGGAAGGAGGCTGAATAATTCGCATGCAAGGTAAGTTACTACTCCCTTTCATGTGGTTTTCCCCCAAACGTTCATGGTAGGTGGGTTATGTGCGTATGGGAAATTAAAATAGAAATAGGAGCTGCAGAGTCAAATAAATTAAGTTAAACAACAATGAATCATGAACATTGTGGGTTGTAAATAGGTTGCATGTGCTGTACATACCCTTAATGAAGTTTAGGGGAAGAAGGAGTGTAGAGAATCACTACATGAAATTTGGGAATTTTGGTTGATAATGGCTATCAAGCGTAGTAAGTAACCGTTAAGCTATTCTTTAATTGTAGATTAAAGAATTGTGCCGAATTGCGTAGCCAAGAGCCGACGCAATAAGCACCAGGTATGTAAGACTATACCGTTCTTTCTTTTGCACGATTCCTATTGAGTACAATGCTACAAATGAGCCCCAAAGATTACTCTACTCTTAGAAGCTAGTATTGCGTGTGTTGTTCTCCCCTTCATGAAAAGATTATCTTTGCTTCGTAGTAATAATGTTGATGGAAGTCTTCGAGTCCTATAATTATGTCGATAAAGAAAAATATATTCGTAAGTACATGAGGAAGAAGGGGTAATAAGTATAACAAGTGAGGACACAAGTCGTGAGTAAGATTGCTATGTTTTGCGTGTATATGTGTGTGTATGTATGATTGAATTTGTATGACCACGCCTAATGAAGAAATGATTAAATGAGTCTAGCATGCAATAGTTGTTTATACACCGAGCCGTTCTATAGGTTGGCCGGGCAGGCACCTATTGTGCATTTATATTAACACTAGGCCGAACTAAGATTCGGATGGGCAGTCACCACTGATCAGTTGGGAAGTTAACGATAAAGCCCACAGAGGCATGTTTATTGATTATGATTCTGCATGGGTGTATGTAATGTAATTGTTTAAAGTAATGACTATGTGATTTGACATGGTATGTTCATGTGATTGGTTACGGTATCATTAAACGAATATGAAAATGACAAGCCCACAGTGGCACAGGAAGTGGTCGAAGGTAATGATTATGTAATGCCTCCGGTAATGTGAACCTATATGAAACTGGCAAACCTTGTAAAGGCGAAAATGTATCTCAATCTCTATAATGATGGAAATAGGACCTATAAGGATAATGTTATGGTTAGCTTTAGCTGCTTCAGAGGCAATTCTGTCGCTATGAGCTGTCTGTTCCTATCATAATGCTTATATCACTGCTGTCATGTTGTATTCCTGTCTTACTTACTCAGTACAATTTTCGTACTGACGTCCTTTTCTTTGTGGATGCTGCATATCGTGCTGCAGGTCCTAATAGATTAACAGACGGAGCTCCCCCACCACAGTAGACTACCAGTTCAGCAGACATAGCAAGGTTCATCTTCCGGACTTGCTATACTTGGGTATGCATTTTGTATAGATGTATTGGGCATGTCGGGGCCCTGTTCCGACGTAGGTTGTATTTTGCATGTTTCCATAGAGGCTCAATAGACAAATGTTAGTATATGTATAAACAGGTGTTGGGCTATGTGGGGTTGATATGCCTTATCGGTAAACGTATGTACCATGTTGTATGGTTTTGTATTGCGGCCCAGTTGGCCACGTTGTGCATAAATGTATGCTTATGATATAGTATGGTATTACGAAAGGTTATCGTTATTACGGTTAACATCATTATGTCATCACTTGCCACCCATGTGAGCATGATATACCTTATAAGTAATAAGGGAAGTCAGGTGAAGGGTTCGCCGGCACTCTGCAAGCAGGGTCCGGTGCCCGGTCGCGGCCCCCTAGGTTGGGTCGTGACAACAGGTACTGATCTTGAGGAAGACCCCCAGGACTATTGATGAGATGCACAAGACCCTCCGAGTTATGCGTGCTACTAAGACGGAGGGAGTGGAGTTGGCCTCCTACCGCCTGAAAGGGGTGGCCTATTCTTGGTTTAAGATGTGGGAGGAGTCCCGTGAGGAGGGGAGCCCTCCAGCAAGGTAGAGTAAGTTTGTTGATGCTTTTATTGATCATTTCTTGCCTGCTGAGACTAAGGCAGCCTGTGCCGCCGAGTTTGAGAGCCTGAAACAAGGTAGCATGAGTGTGTGGGAGTATCATATGAGGTTTGCGCGCCCGTCCAAGTATGCCATCTACATATTGCCCACTATGGAGGCTAGAGTGCGCCAGTTTGTACAGGGCCTTAGTCCCTTGGTAACAATGAGGTTGCTACAGCCGCCTTGAATTCTGATATGAACTATGGGAATATGGTGGCATTTGCTCAAGATACAGAGAACCGTAAGCTAAAGAACATAATGGAGCGAGAGGGTAGCAACTGGGCCCGGTCAGCGGGAAACTTTAGTGGTACTTCTGGTGGTGGTGGTGGCAGATCAGCATTCAGAGGAGGGTCGTCAGGGCCATATCAGCTCTTTGCCAAGTCTTCAGTTAGTGCAAATCCATCGGGGCTCAGTCAGCAGTAGTGGAGTCGTTTTAGGCCCAACCAGGGCAGCAGGGGATCCTACCAGTAGGGTCAGCCTGGTGGGAGATTTCAGCAGCAGCGAAGACCCCCATGCCCTGGGTGTGGGAAGATGCACTTTGGGGCCAGCTTCATGGACTAGCCCATTTGCTACGGGTGCGGTATCAGGGGTCACATTCAAAGGAATTGTCGCTTGTCCTACCAGAGCATGGGCAAAGGACCAGTGCGGCCAGCCAGTTCTATAGCTACGACATCCGAAGCACCGAGGCACTCCAGCACTCGCAGAGCGTGGTGCAGCTAGGGTGGTGCACAGAGTTCGGGAGGACCCAGCCGTTTCTATGCGATGAAGGGTCGCCAGAGTTCAAAGGCTTTTCCAGATGTTGTCACATGTATATTGACTGTCCAATCTCATGATGTGTATGCTCTTATTGATCCCGGTTCCACTTTTTCCTATGTCACGCCCTATGTTGCTATGGAATTTGGGATATAACCGGAACAGCTCCATGAGTCGTTCTCTGTATCTACTCTGGTTGGTGGGTCTATCATGGTCGCGCGGGTTTATAGGGATTGTGTTGTCACGATGCATGGTCGGGACACCATGGCCGATCTCATTGAATTGGGGATGGTTGATTTTGATGTGATAATGGGGATGGACTGGCTTTACTCCTGTTTCGCCGAGCTTGATTGCCAAACTAGGATCGTTTGGCTTGAATTTCCAAATGAGTCAGTGATTGAATTGAAGGGGGGTGATGTGGTGCCGAAGGGTAGGTTTATTTCTTAATTTAAGGCCACGAAGATGATTAACAAGGGGTGTATTTACCATTTGGTCCGGGTTACAGACACTGATATTGAGGCACCTACACTTGAGTCCACACCAGTTGTGTAAGAGTTTCCGGAGGTCTTTCCTGATGAGCTCCCTGGGATTACACCAGACAAGGAGATTGATTTTGGGATTGATGTTGATGCAGGTCAACCTGATCATGATACGTTTAAACCTTCAAGACCATTCACGAGAAGTCAAGCTAAAGAGCTTCATGATGCACATTTGATGGTGAAGAAGATCCAAGCGTTTGGCGTGTGAAGTTTGCATTTGGCATATATTATTGTATAGTTATGGAAGACATTAATTCTTACTTGTTTTGGAGTCCTGCGTGACTATTTCTTAAACTTAGCCAAATTGTGGCCTTTTTGTTAATTAGTTGTTTCCTAGTTGATTTAGGTTAACTAGTTATTCTTTTCCTAGTTGATTTAGGTAAAGGCTCATTCTATATAAGCCTAAACACTTCATTATTTTGATACCTTTTGACATTATTATCAATCAAAAACCGGCAGCACATTGCTCCAAAAATCGTGTGAATTAACTTGTCCAATTTGGGTGTGATTCAAAATTGAACTTGTTCCTTTGTTTGATCTAACAGTTTGCAAGACCAATGTTGTCTTGAGGGTTGTTCGTATAGTATAGGTACTCCGTGACTTCATCAAGAAGGTAAGTAGACTAGTTCCTACTTGTTGTCTTGATAGTTCATTGAGTGTCTTGCTTCTATCTTTTGTTTTCTTGTTTCCGCTTTTTAATATTGCATCATTCTCCACTCGGACACTAAGCGTCCTTACTTCAGCCCAAAGCTCGGCTAAAGTAATGTCTGTCACAACCTTTTCTCCTTCCGTAGCCATGTACCTGCAA
>MCJB01035670.1:36426-54952 GCA_002018475.1 Nicotiana obtusifolia | reverse complement strand
TCTGTCTGTGGCCTTGTCTTCTCTATTACTTCTGAGTTTATTTCTTCCTTGTTGGCTTTTTTATACTGATTCTTTCTTTTGCTGCTGCTGTGAGTGTTTTTTCTTTTGTTTCCATTGAAGCTGATTCATTCTCTGCTTTTTTGTTTTCCAGTTTTCTGCTTGCCATTTGTTCCACTGCTGAAAATCTTTTCTCCTGCTTCTCTATGCTACTTTGGACTGGACGAGTTACTGTTCTATTGCCTGTTTCTTTCCTTTGTTCATTGCTGCCCTTTCCTGTTTTGCTATTGTCAATTTTGTCTAGGTCGTGAGCAGCAACCAAGTTGTTTGTTGTCTGATTTTGTTGAGTGGCATCAGGATTGCCTTGAGATTGTCCCTGTGTTCTACTGTGAGTTACTGCTTGTGTGGATGCAACTGCTGTGCCTTTGTCCTTGTCCGAGGCTATATCTTTTGATTTTGAGGTTTCCTCATTGTGTCTGTCTGCCTTATTATCACTGTTCTCAACAAGAGTCTCTCGTGCCTCATTTTCATTGTCTTCAGCAAGTGCCTTGAAGTTGTTAGTAACTAGTAGCTGTTCAGAATTCCTTTCAAAAGTGTGATTCTGCTTTCCAACATTGGTGCGAGTGTCCTTGCTGTTTTTCCTATTATCTTTTATTTCTTTCCATTGAGGGCCAATGTTGCCAACTACCTTGCCGCTTGTTAGAATCTTCATTGGGTATTCTCTTTCTGCTATTTCTTTACCTTTGGATTTCCTGTGATCAGCTTGCTTTTGTTCCTCAGTATTATTAGCAGCTAAGATTTCCAAATGAGCCTTCCAGCAGTCTGCCATTTCATGGCCTTGAATTATGCATTGTTTGCAATATTTTGGAAGGTAGTCGTACTGTATTTTGACCCATTCAGTTCTGCTTTCCCCCGTCAATTCATTTTCAATATCTAATCTGACTTTTTGGGGCAATTCTGCAAGCAAATCGACCAATACCTTAACCCTTGCACAGCTCGGTCTAGTCTTATTCATTGTGGCTGCATCTAAGTGTAGTGGCTTACCAATTGCCGAGGCAAGAGAAAAGAGACACTCTTTTACATAATAGGTAGGGAGCAAATGCGGGAAGGAAATCCAAGCCATAGCCATTGATGTCTCTTCTCCCGACTTAAACTTTGTGTCATATATGAACTGTCGCATCTGATATTCGACACCATCTTTTGCTTTGAGGTAATAGGTATTTTTGGAAGTCGTTTTTATGAAATCTTCCCAGAGTGTTAATCGGATAAGCACATGCTTTTCTCTGAAAAAGCCAATGTTGCACTCTCCTTTGATTCCACATTGTATTGGTATGATTTTCCTGAGCTCTTGCAGGTCCGGCCAACCATACGAAAACTTACTCAGTACAGCAAAGTGTAAACCTTCGATGAAATTCATGCGGGAAACCTCCGCCTATGTGTATTTGATTATTGGTTGTCCATGCATGTATATTGGCTTCTTGATCGGAATCGGCTCAATTTTCCTGTTAGGGTTTGCTTCTGATCCATTGTTTAGGGTTGTCGGCTTGAGGATTTGTGAATAATCAAGTGTTTTAGGGGTGGGTGAGTTGCTATTTGGTGTTTGGTGGGTGTTTTGTGGTGGCCGGCCAGCCTGAAGGTCGCCGGCCGGCATCGCCATTGAAGGCGGTTTGAGTTCCGACTGGATTTAGTTGTATTCGGATGCTAGTTTTGACGATACTTATTTTCAGGAAGGTTAACTCACCAAAAAATCTTAAGGGAAACTTCTGAACACGAAATAAGTTTGGAATTGCAAATTAGAAAACTAACATAAAGAATTGTACTTTAGCAACTTGTAACTTAGCTCCTAAAAACTTAACCAAAACTCTACTTGTTATAGGTTAAAACCCCAACTGGTATGGCAGTGGCAAAGCTACATGGTCATAAGGGTGGTCAATTGATCATCTTTCGTCAAAACATTACACTGTGTATATAGGTAAAATATTATATTTTAGAGATATTTAACACATATTGAACACTTTTTCTAACTTTAAACACCTTTAGCAAAATTTCTAACTTCGCCACTGTGGTATACAATTTAGCTAAAGACAGTTTGTTTCTTTGACCATCATACCCAGCTAACACAATTTTCATCAGTTCATCAAGTTGACGGAGTTTAACATCACGAACATGGACAATGTATTTAAAAAAAACTATCAAATCACCAGAAAATAACTATCCGTAAAAAGTGATATTAGTAATATGAAAAATAGAATAAATTATCTATCTAGTACAAAAATTTAAAATATTATGTGTTTACCCTCAAAATCGGATAACAATTGAATTTTTGTAAGTTGTTTTAAGGATACGTGGATTAATTTGATACAAAGCGATAGATTGAACTATAAATAAAGCAAACAATAATAAAGTAAATTCAAAACCCGTGTGACTTGAACAGTTATAGCTTGAGAAATAGACCTCACTCGAATTGAATATGATCCAAATAATGTCAAATACAGAAGAACAGTAGCTTGTAGAAAGAAAATAATATTATAATGCTTTAGGGATGCGTGTTACAATGTGTTTTACAAATAATCAGACTCCCTTTATATAGTAGGAGAGTCCTACTTTAGGTGCAATTTTATATAAGGTAAAAAATCTCATGATTTGCTAATTAAGCGGTTTCATTGATACATGCCGAGATTCCAGCCGTGATGCACGGTCGGTTACAAATATTTCGACCTTCCATTATTTTGGTTCGATGCTCTTGAGCTAATTTGGAGTCAGAGTCAGTTCTGAGGTCACGGACTTGGTAATCTTTGAAGGCGCATGTTCTAACCTCGTACCTAGGTTCGATGGAACCTGGGGTCGATCTTCAATCCATTACGTTTCGGTTCTGATCTGTCATGCAATAGATGAGTCCAGTTTCGGCCATATACAAATAGTCCCCTTATTTTTCGGAGTGTAAACAACGAGAAACGATATGAGCCCCTGATCCTGATATCGATACTTCGCTTCAGAGACGACAAAAATAGGCGAAATGTCTTGTCAGTCACATCTTAATGGCATTAAATGTTCGTCAGTCGCTGGTCGGCCACTACAGAGTTTTAGCCGTCATTTGAATACTGTATATACTCCATCCTTCATCCATTCAAACTTTACGTTTAAACCTCTTTTGCTCTTATTCTTTAAAAAATCTTTGCATTCTCTAACACTTGTACCAGATTTCTTGAGGTTTTTGCAAGAATCTTCGCTTGCCTTTATTCCAAAATATTAGCGTAACTTTTTAACTTCCTCTTCTTCATCTCTATTCAGAAAAAATGGCAAAAACTTCTAAGGCAGTTCCAAAAAAAGAAACTGCCTCATAATCACGGCCGGCCAGCGAGGAAATAGCGACGGAACCTCATGATGAAATATAATTGCTCTGATACCAACTGATGCAATATATAATGTGGAAACAAGAAAACAAAAGATAGAAGCAAGACACTCTATGAATTATCAAGACAACAAGTAGGAACTAGTCTACTTACCTTCTTGATGAAATCAAGGAGTACCTATACTATACTATACGAACGACCCTCAAGACAACGATTGTCTTGCAAATTGTTCGATCAAACAAGGAACGAGTTCAATTTTGAATCACACCAAAATTGGACAAGTTAAAAGTCACACGAGATTTGGGAGCAAAGTGCTGCCAATTTTCTTTTATAAAAATAATGTAAGGTGCTGAAAATAATGAAGTCTTTAGGCTTATATAGAATGAGCATTTACCTAAATCAACTAGTAAAAGAATAACTAGTTAATCTAAATCAACTAGGAAACAAATAACTAACAAAAAAGGCCACAATTTGGCTAAGTTTAAGAAATAGTCACGCAGGACTCCAAAACAAGTAAGAATTAGTGATTTTCATAGCCTTACATCACACGCCAATCTTCACAAAGTGCATAGAATTACTTGGCTCTTCTTCACCATCAAATGTGCATCATGAAGCTCTTTAGCTTGACTTCTCGTGAATGGTCTTGAAGGTTTAAACGTATCATGATCAGGTTGACCTGCATCACCTCACCCTGAAGTGTTTGTTCCTGTTGGGTGCTTGACCGGTGCTGATTTCAAGTTTGAAAAGACTTCCTCGGTACCGGGTCGATGCGAGCCTGTCTCGAGATATATATGCTCGATCACCGACGGTCTCCTCTCCAAGGTCAAAGAGGATTGCAACTGGATTGATAAACACGTGGTGGTTCCCACGCTTGAGGAAGTGACTACTACTCACGTGAAGGTTTTTTTAAGTGTTTACACTTATTCCTTCACGTTGGGCCCCTTGGACCCGGTCATCATCGCCTTCTGTAAGAGGTACGAGGTGACCCTTGGTCAGATCCATCCGTCTTTCTAGAGGATAGTAATTCTCCTCCGCTTCTTCGTAAACAAAATCGAGGGATGTCCCTTCACCCTCGATCATCTCATGCGCCTGTACAGTCCTCGACTCTATAAAGGGGGATTAATAAAGCTTACCCAGCGGGCTAGTAAGGCCCCATTCTTGAGTATAGACGAGGATCGGGACCGAGGCTGGTTGCGTCGATTCGTTGGGGTGAAGACCTCGGATTTAATCCCGGCCGAGGACATGCCATTTCCCGAGAAATGGAACATGAAACGTAAGTATAACTTTGCCTTAAAGATTTCGTTTATTGCTTTTTCTTTTTCCTCACTTCTTATCGACTTTTGTGGCGCAGCTATTGCTCGAATGCCGAATGCAATTCCTCGACTCAAGGAGTGGGTCGAGGACCTCGTTTCACAAAAACCCTATTCCGAGCGTGCGTGGTGCGAACTGTCGAAGGGTCGGTGGGAGGTCCGTTCCCATGCTAAGTTTCCTTTTTCGATTTAATAATATTTGATTTTTTCCTTGTGCCGCTGAGTTCTTATTAGTTCCGTTTTCTTTTGCAGGTCTTCCCAAGGATGTTGCTATGAGGCCTCCATCCGCTGACGAGGATGTGCCTATCGAGTCCCTGCTTCGAGACAGAGTGATGAGAAGAAAAGGAAGAGGGCCCCAAGTTCTCCGAGCTTGGAAAAGAAGAAAAAAAGAAGAAGTCTGGTGCGTAAACCTAAGGGTAGCACCAGTGCTCGGGCGCCCTTTTCGGACTTACTCCATCGGCTCAGGGATGAGTCAGAAGAAGAAGAAGAGAACTCCGAACTAATGGCTCGTGTGCGGTAAGGGCTCGAGGTACGAAGGGCCTCCGAATCGGTGAGAGCTGAAACTGAATTACCTCGACTCCGGGAGGTCGATGAGGGAGTTTTAGCCGAAGCTTCCAACCTAGAAAGAGGCGAGGCTGCTTTGCCTCGAGATAGGGAGGCCGATAACGAGATCGTAGCTGGTTCTTCCCGAAAAACGGATAGTGCTCTGAAGGGCATACCCGGAGTGATAGACCTCTCCAGTTCACCATTAGTTACTGAGTCTATGATCGCCGATGCTCAGGCGCTGAAAGAACGACCCAACGAAGAGCCACAAGGGGCGGTAGACTCCTTTCGAAACTTCTATGATGGCGTAGACTCTACCACTACGGAGGACATCACCGAGTTGGGTGATATACCGATGCCGAAGAAGAGTCCATCATCGGAAACAAGTGGACCTGCCTCAAGCCCGAAACTAGTCAACCAGTTCCCAACCTCGAGTTGAATCCTGACCGGAAGAAGTCAATAATTATATCCATTCTGGAGGATGCCCGGGTTCTTTCTGCCCCCGTGGGGGTGGCCAGTTACCTTCGGTGCTTGGTGACCGAGGAGGATCAGGCCAAGATGAACGAGACGGAAGTTCCTTGTTTATTCAACGAAGCCCAAACATGCATTAAATCGAGTAACCTCAGATACCTCCTAATAATTTCTAGCGTGTACTTAGATTATTTTGTAGATGATCGTCACTCCTCCTTCTGTGTTTGTAGGCTTCGGTACTCCACCATGAAACGTTTTTCTGATACCGGGAAGAACTGAACTAGTACGAGGCCGAGATTCGAGGGCATCACTAAGAAAAGAGATGCTTACAAACTTTTCAGTGAGCAAAGAGAAAGGGATGCTAAGGGCCTCCGGGCTGAGTTAGAGGTGGCTCGGAAAGAGCATTCCGACCTGGTTGAGCAGGTAAGAAGAATTTTTGAAGTTAGTGATGACGAATCGATCATGGTGACTAATGGTCCGAACCCGTAGTTCCAGCAGAAGATCGATAAGATCGGACAGCTTCGGGAAGAGGTAGATGCGGTAAAAGCTGAGGCCGAAGAATGGAAAAAGAACATGGACTGCCTGGCCTAAAAAAAGGAGACTGCCCAGGCCCAACTGGCTTCGGCTGAAGTCCAGCTCCGAGGTATAAAGGAGAAGTCCTTGGTGCAGGCCAAGAAGATCGAGGAGCTCCAGTTCTAGTTGAATTCAGTTATCTCTGATCGAGAAAATTTGGCCACGGAGCTCGAAGCGGCCAAGTCGGAGGCCTAAGTAGTTAAGGCCAATGCCAATGAGATGGTGGCCGTTTATAAGGCCGATGCCGAGGCTGCTCAGGTTCGAGCAAAAGACATCATCAAGCATGCTAAATGGCAATCTTAAAAGGAGGCCCTCGAGGAAATCCATGCTCGGTGTTTCGACTTACCAGTTGAGATCGAGAACGCCAAGGAGCTCGAAGTTGAGGCCAAAAGGTTGGCTTATCTCGAGGATGATAATGACTCAGAGGGTTTAAGTGAGTCCGAAGGCGGGGAAGATCCCAAGGGTGAAGACGCTGCCCCCGATGAGGACCAGGCCACTTAGGCCTTTAATGTTTTTGTTTTTTGTATTTTTGTGGAGATTGTTCGGCCTTTGGAAAAATTTTCATCGGGCTGTTTGGACCTTGTAAAAAGAATTTTGTATAAATATATGAGGCTTTCTTTTCCATTCTTGGCTTTCAAATTTTTCCCTTTGCTTTATTATTTATATTCACAAGGATCGAAAATTCCTTAGCACAAAATAATTATGTTATGTTCGAAGATTCAAACAAATTTTGCCTTTACATTATTCTGTTTTAAGGCATTTTGGGGGTTCGGTGTTACCAAAAACTTCCTCCCAAAATAAGTAGTAAAAATAATAGTTCGCCGAGGGTATCCTTTAGAACCGGTTAAGAAAATGTTTTTTTTGAAGGCCTTATTTTTATTACGGGTCTCGGACGTCTCCAAGTCGTGTTAATATGGCCGTAGCCTTTTAATTCGGGTGTCGTCCAGTGGGTTTGCGTTCCCGAGTTATCCGGACTTACCTAGATAACAGTCCCCGAGTGGGGATGGACGTAGCCTTTAAAATTTTGGGGTTGCCTAATAGGTCTTATGCCCCTGAGGTCTAATAGCTTGGACCGCTCGAGTTTGTTTTCGGACGGCAATCCACGAGTGAGAGAGTGATTGTTCGATCTCAAGTTAAAGCGTCCCTTGGGATCGTTACTTTTAGGGGATAGGAAGCAGGGAATTCCATAAGAAATGTAAATAGGAAATTTTTAAAAGAAAAGATGATTGCAAGGAAGAAACTTCTCTTTATTCTTGTGTAAAATAGTCATACATGCGTACATGCTTTATGATAGGGCTCGAGCAATCTATGAGGGCACGGTTCATTAGACCTTTTGGCCTTGCAATAAATCCTACCTATTGAGACCCTTTGTCACACCCCAAACTCGGGGAGTGCGACCGGAGCTCAACCGAGTGAACCCGGTCAAGCAAGCCTGTTAGATACTTTCTACCCGAACTCACTTATGAATAAAGAGAATACATATTTTTGTTGATTAGACAATAAAGAGATCATGTGTACAATACCAATTCATTACCATTAGTTACTTCATTTAAAGTCTCAAATACACACTTTCATAGTTTGAAGCGGAAGATGTAACACACATACAACATTACTATCTTGACTTTTCCAATACCAATACAACCCACACCATGTCAACGGAGTCTCTAATGGATACAAAAGGGGTACTATGATAGTGCCGGCCCGGCTATACCTCAAAACACAATACATGAGAAAACAAAAGGTACATGACCCCGAAATGAAATGGGGCTCACCAAGTAGCTGAGAGGAGGATATACAGCTGTCACTGATCGATGCCGCCTGCTAATGGAACCACCTGCATCCATTAAAAGCTGCAGCGACCACGGCAAAAGGGACGTGAGTACATGTGGAATACTACTCGTATGTAAGGCAGACAGAACAACATATGAAAATACGGTAACTCAATAAGAGGCAAATAATGGACATCAAGGAACTATGAAACATTCCTTAGATTCAAATTTCAAGTCTTATTATACTTATATCATCTTAAACCTCTTTTAGAATCAACTGAGCCCTATGAACTATACGTGGAATACGTAATATAATGTAATTGGAACAACATGTACAAACCACGCCAATGAAAGTGGCACCTATTGTCTGTGTCAATAATGCGTCTCACTAGACCGTCCATATCCCTCTCTTATTTAACGACCATACATTTCATAGACCATTCTCAGTGTTCACATGTCATATTATACACCTATGCGTCTCATAGACTGTCCATAGCATTTATTCACATAGTACACCTATACATTTCACACATGATACACCTATGTGTTTCATAGACCGTCCATAGGATTCCATACACAATATACCTATCCGTTTCATAGACCGTCCATAGGGTTCCATACACAATATACCTATGCGTTTCATAGACCGTCCATATGATTCCATACACAATATGCCTATGCATTTCACAGACCGTCCATAGGATTCCATAAACAATATACCTATGTGTTTCATAGACATTTCATAGGATTCCATACATAATATGCCTATGCGTTTCATAGACCGTCCATAGGTATCATAACACAATACTTCTATGCGTTTCATAGACTGTCCATAGGGTTCATAACACATCATTATGCACCTAACTATGTATAAACTCAAGCGACATGACTAACGCTACATATAAGGTCGTAAGTTCCCGGATCATTGGAACACTTCATGTTCATGCTCATCATGGAGAAACATAGCTCATTACATTAACACATGCATGACCAATCATTAAGTAGATTTCAATGGTACATAGACCCGATTTCTTTCCTTAAGGTTCATCATCGTTTAGCATAGGACATCTCTTTTACACCTCATTATATACCTCTTTGTCATCTTGGGTCACTAGCTAAGTTCATGATTCTCGTTTTGGCAATAGCCACAGTTCATGTTCATATTACCACTTACTTGTTCTAGTCACGGTGATCATTGGACATTAATGACATTATTATATAAAGGAGTCAAAACTCATCTCGTAATGTTTCTAACATTCTTTCATTTCATTGGCACTATTGGCCACAAATGTAGTTCTCATTCTTGGCACGGGCCACATTTCTACATTTCATACTTCTTTCACATCTTCTCATTTCATTTGGGCTACGACTTGGTGTTATAACAATTAGATATGCAACCCATGCTTCGAACACATTTTCAAATAGCACATAACATAATAGGAACATTTGGAGTACATATTAAGCATATATCTTTTGGACACAAGGCTTATTTGAAATAATCAATTTGTAAAGAGTAACTCGGGACTTACAACAACATCATGGGATTCAATTCTAGGAGAGAAGATTAGCCAACATACCTCGCTTTGAGCTTTTCTTAAATGACTACAACGTTTCGAAAATCCTAGCAATCCCAATCTATTTTGAGACATAGCACAATTGAATACAAATTAGGAAGATATTTATGGTTTCGGCTCATTTGAGCATTTTATGAAACACTAGGTGTGCAAACTTGACTACAAGGTTCTTCTACAAGATTTCCTTCATTCCACAACCCAATCTTTACCCATTTTAGCTCAATAATCTTCCTACAAATCTTATTGGTATATGCATGTATACATAATATTCTCACACCCAAGAATCATACTCCCAATCACCTATCTTCTACCTCAAACTCGAAATTGAAGACTAGGGTTAGAACCTTACCTCTCGAGTGAAGATCTTGGGAGATTTTCTTGTTGGATTTCAAAGCTTGGACATGATCTTGATGAACAAAGCACTTGAGCTCCTTCCTCTCTTTAGAACACTCTCACTTCTCTCTAAAAATATCAAATTTCTGCCTTCAAAACGAGCCCTAAAGGCTATTTATCAAAATGGGGTTGGGTTATAAAAATGGTAAAATGGACCGTCCAAACTCAGGTCCGCGGTCGCAGAACTGACTGCATTACAGGTCTGCGGTCCGCAAACTGGACCGCAAAATGTTCCTTCGAATCTGGGCTAGCCTGGACAGGTCTGCGAGCGAGACGCGGTCTGCATACCTATCCTGCGGTTGCATAATGTGCCACAGAACTCCTTCCGAAATTTCTCATGTTGATTCTGCGATGAGATCTGCGGCCCGCATAACGGTTATGCGGCCGCATAACGGTTATGCGGCCGCATAATGGACCCCCTAAGGGACCTCAAAATTCACACAATTTTTTGCTTCACTCTGAGACCGATCTGCAGCCCGCAGAGTGGTTCTGCGGTCGCATAGTGGACCCTAGAAATGCCATGGTCTGCAACACGATTCCTTCAACTCCCCGACTCACGGTTCAACCCAAAAAGTCCAAACCGCCTCAAACAAATAAGTCTACCTTGGCACCACAAAACCTCAAATTCCTTGGCGAAATTTTACAGGGCACAGTCTCCCCCGCTTAGGATCATTCATCCTCGAATGAGGAGTAGAGCGCCCAAAACACGCAACATAATTCTCTTCCTCCTGTCACACATCGCAATCCCCTAAATTTGACTAATTCCCCAATTTTCCAAATATTTTGGCAGAGTCTCCTCTGTAATTGGGCCTATCCACCTGCCAGAGAATCCCAGAAATCGATCCTAACAACAAATAGATAATACCACATTGTACCACAGACATGAAAACAACACCAACCATGGCATCCTAGGCATTATATTATCAATTGGAGCATTTGCATAAACTGTACAATTCTGGACGTCAGTCATAGAAAGTAAAATCCTAACATTCTTTTAACATAACAATTCCGCGATGATCTTGACTTTCTCCATAGATTAGTGAATGAGTTCTGGCCCCTATCAACTCTACCACACAAACTTTGGACCATCCATGGGTGACTTTCATTTCCTGCCACACAACACACCACATAGTGGAACAACTAACCAATACATAATAACCACCGCCTCTATTTGCCTTATACTCCTCAAAACACATTCTTATGGCCACTCCTTGACCCAGTCCTGATTCGTCATACTAGAGTACATGATTATTTGCTCTTCCTGAATCTCTACATTTAAGAGACAATATGAAACATGATCTTTAGCACCGACCTTCAACCTCATGCAATATTAGTGAAATATTCTGAACATGTTGGTCCACACCTGGATATTGAAAAATGAAAAGAAATTCATGTTTCCTTATATGTGAAAGCTTATGCCCATATGCCAATAGAGTGACTAAGGGCATACACCTTCACCCATATCTTTTCTCTTACATGAACAACCCCTTAGACATCCTTCCTAATCACTTATGTCGCGTTATAAGCTTGGGTTAACCCACTAATCCCCCCTTCCAAAACCTATTTCCATCACACCTCATCCTTCCCGTATGAGCTAAACTTACCGTGGTCCCAAACATGTAAGGAAGTACCATCCCATAGTCAAGCATACATGGCACGAAACACTATGATCATATTCATTCACACACATCATGAAACAAGGAGAAAAATGGGGGTTGATGGACTTCCTTGCTATTCCTTGCTTGTTAGGATAGTTCCTTAGCTGATGACCCTTGACTCCGCACCCAAAACATTCATTAGTGCCACGTCGGCACACCCCCAAAGACGCCTCCTACACTTAGGACATGGGGGACTCTGCTGCGGCTCATCGTTCCCGCTTGACTGGACCTGCTGATTAGATTTAGATCCCTTGTTGCCTTGGTCCGGCGTACTATGGCCCCACCGCTGCTGATCAGGACCTAATGGTAATGGTCTAGCTGAAGACCGAACAACTGACCGCGTGAGTCCGGATGACACTCCCCTATGTAATGCCTTTCCACCATTACCCCAACTGTAGGAGCCACTAAAATTGCCCACGGATCGGGTCATTTTATTGTTATCTTGCTCTATCTTTCTTTTTAACTTTCGATCCTCCGTAGCTTGAGTGAACGCCACCATTTTCCCGTAATTCATATCAGAATTCAAGGCAGTCGTAGCGGCCTCATTAATAACCAAGGGGCTAATGCCTTGCACAAAACCGCACACTCTAGCCTCCACAGTAGGCAACATGTAAATAGCATTCTTGGACAGGCGCACAAACCTCATATGGTACTCCCACACACTCAGGCTACCTTGCCTCAGGCTCTCAAACTCAGCGGCACGGGCCGCCTTAGTCTCGGCAGGCAAGAAATTGTAATGAAAGCATCGGTAAACTCACTCTACCTCGCCGGAGGACTTCCCTCCTCACGGGACTCCTACCATAGTTCAAACCAAGAATATGCCACCTCTTTCAGGCGGTAGGAGGCCAACTCCACTCCTTCCGTCTCAGTAGCATGCATAACTCGAAGAGTTTTGTGCATCTCATCAATGAAGTCCTTGTGGTCCTCCTCGGGGTTAGTACCTGTGAACACTAACTGAAGAAACCTGTTCACATTGGAATTAGCGGAATACCCTTGCAGACTAGAATAAGTAGGTGGAATATTCGATCTCTAGGCCTAGGAAGCCACTATCTGAGCCAACATTTGTATGGCTCCGCTAAGATCCCCATTAGAAACACCGATGTAGGAAGCTGGAGGTGGAACTGGAATATCAGTTGGAGGGACCGTTGCACCCTCAGTAAGTGTAGGGACAGGTGCGATCTGATCAGTTGTAGTGGAATCAGGCAGTGTAGTAATTGGGGGAATATCCTCACCCCTCGGGTTCTCCCCCGCATCATCAAATATAGAATTAACTGCCACTCCTGGGATGACATTCGCTCCTTGACTAGTTCTTGCTTTCTTCTTAGGCACCATGCACTGACAGTTAGAGCAAAGCACAAGTTAAAGGAGGAACAATCTTACAATCAGCTTTATCGCATGATCGAGAACATGAAAGATGGGTATTATTCCTACATGCCCAAGTAGCATCCTAATTATAGATGTGGTCGACAACACACCGATAACAAGGACTCTACTAGACACAGCTCCGAGACATCCTAGGACATTTTAATACCTTAGTCTCCGATACCAAGTTTGTCACGCCCCGAACTCGGGAGCGCGACTGGCGCTCTACCGAGTGAACCCGGTCAAGCAAGCCTGTTAGATACTTTCTACCCAAACTCACATATGAATAAAGAGAATGCATATTTTCGTTAATTAGACAATAAAGAGATCATGTGTACAATACCAATTCATTACCATTAGTTACTTCATTTAAAGTCTCAAATACACACTTTCATAGTTTGAAGCGGAAGATGTAACACACATACAACATTACTATATTGACTTTCCCAATACCTATACAACCCACACCATGTCAACCAAGCCTCTAATGGTTACAAAAGGGGTACTATCATAGTGCCAGAAACAAGGCCCCGGCTATACTTTAAAACACAATACATGAGAAAACAAAAGGTACATGACCCCGATATGAAATGGGGCTCACCAAGTAGCTGAGAGGGGGATATACTGCTATCACTGATTCATACCGCCTGCTATGGAACCACCATGCATCCATTAAAAGATGTAGCGCCCCGACAAAAGGGACATGAGTACATGTGAAATAGTACTCGTATGTAAGTCAGACAGAACAACATATGAAAATACAGTAACTCAATAAAAGGCAAATAATGGACATCAAGGAACTACGACACGTCCCTTAGATTCAAATTTCAAGTCTTATTATACTTACATCATCTTAAACCTTTTCCTGAATCAACTGAGCCATATGAATTATACGTGGAATACATAATATAATGTAATTGGAAGAACATGTACAAATCACACCAATGAAAGTGGCACCTAGTGTCTGCATTAATAATGCGTCTAACTAGACCATCCATATCCCTTTCTTATTTAACGACCATACATTTCATAGACCATTCTTAGTGTTCACATGTCATATTATACACCTATGCGTCTCATAGACCTTTCATAGTATTTATTCACACAGTACACCTATACATTTCATACACAATACAACTATGCGTTTCATAGACCGTCCATAGGATTCCATACACAATATACCTCTACGTTTCATAGATCTTCCATAGGATTCCATACACAATATACCTATGTGTTTCATAGACCGTCCATAGGATTCCGTACATAATATGTCTATGCGTTTCATAGACCGTCCATAGGATTTCGTACACAATATTCCTATGCGTTTCATAGACCGTCCATAAGATGCCATACAAAATATTCCTATGCGTTTCATAGATCATCCATAGGGTTCAAACACAATACTCCTATGCATTTCATAGACCGCCCATAGGGTTCATAACACGTCATTATGCACATAACTATGTATAAACTCAAGCAACATTGCTAACGCTACTTTTAAGGTCATAAGTTCTCGGATCATTGGAACACTTCATGTTCATGCTCATCATGGAGAAACATAGCTCATTACATTAACAAATGCATGACCAATCATTAAGTAGATTTCAATGGTACATAGACCAAATTTCTTTCCTTAAGGTTCATTATCATTTAGCATACGACATCTCTTGTACACCTCATTATATACCTCTTTGTCATCTTGGGTCACTAGCTAAGTTCATGATTCTCGTTTTAGCTACAACCATAGTTCATGTTCATATTACAACTTACTTGTACTAGTCACGGTGATCACAGGATATTAATGACATTATTATATAACGGAGTCAAAACTCATCTCATAATGTTTCACACTTTCTTTCATTTCATTGGCACTATTGGCCACAAATGTGATTCTCATTCTTGGCACGACGGCCACATTTCTACATATTATACTTCTTTCACATCTTTTCATTTTATTTGGGCTACGACTTGGTGTTATAACAATTAGATATGCAACACATGCTTCGAACACATTTTCAAATAGCATATAACATAATAGGAACATTTTGAATACATATTAAGCATATATCTTTTGGACACAAGGCTTATTCGAAATAATCAATTTGTAAAGAGTAACTCCGGACTTACAAGAAAATCATGGGATTCAATTCTAGGAGAGAAGTTTAGCCAACAAACCTCGCTTTGAGCTTTCCTTAAATTACTACAACGTTTCAAAAATCCTAGCAATCCCAATCTATTTTGAGACATAGCACAATTGAACACTAATTAGGAAGATATTCATGGTTTCGGCTCATTTGAGTATTTTATCAAACACTAGGTGTGCCAACTTGAATACAATGTTCTTCTACAAGATTTCCTTCATTCCACAACCCAATCTTTATCCATTTGAGCTCAATAATCTTCCCATAAACCTTATTGGTACATGCATGTATACAATATATTCTCACACCCAAGAATCATACTTCCAATCATCCATCTTCTATCCCAAACTCGAAATTGAAGACTAGGGTTAGAACCTTACCTCTTAAGTGAAGATCTCGTGAGATTTCCTTGTTGGATTTCAAAGCTTGGACATGATCTTGATGAACAAAGCACTTGAGCTCCTTCCTCTCTATAGAACACTCTCACTTCTCTCTAAAAATATTAGATTTCTGGCTTCAAAATGAGCCCCAAAGGCTATTTATCAAAATGGGATCGGGTTATAAAAATGGTAAAATGGACCCTCTGAACTCAGGTTTGCAGTCGCAGAACTGACCGCATAACAGGTCTGCGGTCCGCAAACTGGACAGCAAAATGGTCCTCCAAATCTGGGCTAGCCTGAACAGGTCTGTGACCGATATGCGGTCCGCATACCTATCCTGCGGTCGTATAATGCGCCGCAGAACTCCTTCCGAAATTTCTCATGTTGATTCTGCGATGAGATTTGTGGCCTGCATAATGGACTGCATAAGGGACCTCAAAATTTACTCAAGTTTCTACTTCACTCTTCGGCCGATCTGCGGCCCGCAGAGTGATTCTGCGATCGTATACTGGACCGTAGAAATTCCATAGTCTGCAACACGATTCCTTCAACTCCCCAACGCACTTTTCAACCCAAAAAGTCTGAACCGCCTCAAGCACATAAGTCTACCTCGACAGCACAAAACCTCAAATTCCTTGGCAAAATTTTACGGGGCCTTACAGTCTCCCCTACTTAGGATCATTCGTCCTTGAATGTAGAGTAAAGCCCGTCCAAAACACCCAACATAATTCTTCTACTCCTATCACATATCGCAATCCCCCAAATTTGACTAACTCCCAAATTTTTCAAAAATTTTGGCAGAGTCTCCTCTGTAATTGGGCCTATCCACCTGCCAGAGAATCCCAGAAATCGATCCTAACAACAAATAGATAATACCACATTGTACCACAGACATGAAAACAACACCAACCATGGCATCCTAGGAATTATATTATCAATTGGAGCATTTGCATAAACTGTACAATTCTGGAGGTCAGTCATAGAAAGTAAACTCCTAACATTCTTTTAACACAACAATTCCGTGATGATGTTGACTTTCTCCATAGATTAGTGAATGAGTTCTGGCCCCTATCAACTCTACCACACAAACTTTGGACCATCCATGGGAGACTTTCATTTCCTACCACACAACACACCACATAGTGGAACAACTAACCAATACATAATAACCACCTCCTCTATTTGCCTTATACTCCTCAAAACACATTCCTATGGCCACTCCTTGACCCAGTCCTGATTCGTCATACTAGAGTACATCATTATTTGCTCTTCCTGAATCTCTACATTTAAGAGACAATATGAAACGTGATCTTTAGCACCGACCTTCAACCTCATGCAACATTCGTAAAATATTCTGAACACGTTGGTCCACACATGGATATTGAAAAATGACAAGCAATTCGCGTTTCCTTATATATGAAAGCTTATGCACATATGCCAATAGAGTGAATAAGGGCATACACCTTCACCTACATCTTTCTCTTACATGAACAACCCTTAAACACCCTTCCTAATCACTTAAGTCGCGTTATAAGCTGGGGTTAACACATCTAATCCCCTCTACCAAAACCTGTTGCCATCACACCTCATCCTTCCCGTATGAGTTAAACTTTCCGTGGTCCCAAACATGTAAGGAAGTACCATCCCATAGTCAAGCATACATGCCACAAAAATCTATGGTCATACTCATTCACACACATCATGAAACAAGGTAAAAGGGGGAGGGGGTTGAGGGACTTACTTGCTATTCCTTGGTTGTTGGGGCAGTGCCTTAGCTGATGACCCTTGACTCCGCACCCGAAACATTCATCAGTGCCACATTGGCACACCCCTATATGATGCCTCCTATATTTAGATTCAAATTTCAAGTCTTATTATACTTATATCATCTTAAACCTTTTCCTAAATCAACTGAGCCATATGAACTATACGTGGAATACGTAATATAATGTAATTGGAAGAACATGTACAAATAACACCAATGAAAGTGGCACCTAGTGTCTGCAATAATAATGCGTCTAACTAGACCATCCATATCCCTTTCTTATTTAACGACCATACATTTCATAGACCATTCTTAGTGTTCACATGTCATATTATACACCTATGCATCTCATAGACCTTTCATAGTATTTATTCACACAGTACACCTATACATTTCATACACAATACAACTATGCATTTCATAGACCGTCCATAGGATTCCATACACAATATACCTCTACGTTTCATAGATCTTCCATAGGATTCCATACACAATATACCTATGCGTTTCATAGACCGTCCATAGGATTCCGTACATAATATGTCTATGCGTTTCATAGACCGTCCATAGGATTTCGTACACAATATTCCTATGCGTTTCATAGACCGTCCATAGGATGCCATACAAAATATTCCTATGCGTTTCATAGATCATCCATAGGGTTCATAACACAATACTCCTATGCATTTCATAGACCGTCCATAAGGTTCATAACACGTCATTATGCACATAACTATGTATAAACTCAAGCGACATTGCTAACGCTACTTTTAAGGTCGTAAGTTCCCGGATCATTGGAACACTTCATGTTCATGCTCATCATGGAGAAACATAGCTCATTACATTAACAAATGCATGACCAATCATTAAGTAGATTTCAATGGTACATAGACCAAATTTCTTTCCTTAAGGTTCATTATCATTTAGCATACGACGTCTCTTGTACACCTCATTATATACCTCTTTGTCATCTTGGGTCACTAGCTAAGTTCATGATTCTCGTTTTTGTCACGACCCAACCGGAGGGCCGTGACAGGGCACCGGGCCCTGCTTGCAGAGCGCCGACGTACCCCTCATATCTGCTATTTTACTCTTTTGGTTACCTATAAAGCTTGTCATACGCATGCAGTCTCGAACAACATCACAATGAGCCGAAATGTCATACCATGACATAAACATACCTATATACATAGTGTGCCAACGGGGCTACAGTGCAAAACTATACAACATAATACAT
>MCJB01035670.1:12221-36182 GCA_002018475.1 Nicotiana obtusifolia | reverse complement strand
GGGCTCGTTCATAGCATTGTATTCGATAGGAGTCGTGCAAAAGAAAGAACGGTATGATCTTACATACCTGGTATATGCTGCACCAGTTCTCAAGCTACGCAATGGCTACGTTTCCTTAGTCTACAATTAAGGAATAATTCACCCATTACTCAATAAGCATCATAATTATGATAAATCACACTCCCCTAGTTTTGCATGGTGCCTCCCCCACATCCCTTTCTCCTCTATTCTTTATCAAACGTATTTGTAACACATGCAACTCATTTACAACCCATAATAATCGTGACCCATTCCGTTTAGTAGTGTTTATCTTGAATTCTTGATTTCCTACCACCCTCCCACGGGTCTTTACAGGCATGCAACTACATATCATGAATGCCCAAGGGAAAACTACATGAAAGGGAGTAATAACTTACCTTGCATCTGAATTATCTAGCCTTCCTCTTCGATTCTTCAAATTCTAAGTCTTGCCCTCAATTTGGGTTCGTAGAAGGGAGAAACTCAGCTAGGGTTTTTCTTTAGTTCATCAATTTCTTGATTCCTTCTTCAATTTATGGCTTGGAAGAGGAAGAAATTGGTTGTGTCGGTGTGGGGCTTTGAGAGGGGTCTTTTGGGCCTTCTACTATGCTTAAGCTTCAGAAAATGAAGAAGGAACGGGTTTGGGTCCCTTTTATAGGCCTGGCAATAAGTGGCACACGTGCCTGACATTTTCAGGTTTGCGATCGCATACCCTCCGCAAACATGACATGCGGTTCGCATTCTGGTCGCAAATCTCAACCCAGAAATCTGTTGCGTTATGCGACGCAGAAGGGCCAGATTTGCGGTTCGCATTTTCAATAATGCAACCGCATTCTGGTCGCATTTCAGACGCGAGTCCAGCCTAGAACTCTGTTCCATTCTGCGATGGAAGGTGTCACATTTACGGTCTGTATTTGCATTATGCGGTCCGCATACTGGCCGCATATTTGACACAATTTCAGCCCAGGACTCTGTCTCAGTTTGCGATCCTGGTGTTGGATATGCGGTCCGCATTCGTGCTTTGTGGTTCGCATATCCGGCTAGGCGACACCTTTGTTCTTTTTTCTCAACTTTTGAACTATTTTTCCGGGTTCTTAGTCCCTTATATGTAAACTATTTCACGGCGTGTGCTAACGTACTAATTTACGGGTTGTAACAGTTTTGGTAACGGCCACAGTTCATGTTCATATTACCACTTACTTGTTCTAGTCACGGTGATCATAGGACATTAATGACATTATTATATAAAGGAGTCAAAACTCATATCATAACGTTTCCCACATTCTTTCATTTCATTGGCACTATTGGCCACAAATGTAATTCTCATTCTTGGCACAATGGCTAGATTTCTACATTTCATACTTCTTTCACATCTTTTCATTTCATTTGGGCTACGACTTGGTGTTATAGCAATTAGATATGCAACCCATGCTTTGAATACATTTTCAAATAGCACATAACATAATAGGAACATTTGGAATACATATTGAGCATATATCTTTTGGACACAAGGCTTATTCGAAATAATCAATTTGTAAAGAGTAACTCGGGACTTACAAGAACATCATGGGATTCAATTCTAGGAGAGATGTTTAACCAACATACCTCGATTTAAGCTTTCCTTAAATTACTACAACATTTCGAAAATCCTAGCGATCCCAATCTATTTTGAGATGTAGCACAATTGAACACAAATTAGGAAGATATTCATGGTTTCGGCTCATTTGAGCATTTTATCAAATACTGGGTGTGCAAACTTGACTACAAGGTTCTTCTACAAGATTTCCTTCATTACACAACCCAATCTTTACCATTTTAGCTCAATAATCTTCCCATAAACCTTATTGGTACATGCATGTATACATAATATTCTCACACCTAAGAATCATACTCCCAATCACCCATCTTCTATTCTAAACTCGAAATTGAAGACTAGGGTTAGAACCTTACCTCTTGAGTGAAGATCTTATGAGATTTCCTTGTTGGATTTCAAAGCTTGGACATGATCTTGATGAACAAAGCACTTGAGCTCCTTCCTCTCTTTAGAAAACTCTCACTTCTCTCTAAAAATATCAGATTTATGCCTTCAAAATGAGCCCCAAAGGCTATTTATCAAAATGGGGTCGGGTTATAAAAATGGTAAAATGGACCTTCTAAACTTAGGTCTGCGGTCGCAGAAATGACCGCATAACAGGTCTGCAGTCTGCAAACTGGATCGCAAACTGGTCCTCCAAATCTAGTCTAGCCTAGACTGGTCTGCGGCCGATATGCAGTCTGCATACCTATCCTGCGGTCGCATAATGTGCCGCAGAACTCCTTCCGAAATTTCTCATGTTGATTCTGCGATGAGATCTGCGGCCTGCATAACGGTTATGCAGCCGCATAATGGACTGCATAAGGAACCTCAAAATTAACTCAAGTTTCTGCTTCACTGTGCGGCCGATCTGTGGCCCGCAGAGTGATTCTGCGGTCGCATAGTGGACCGTAAAAATGCCATAGTTTGCAACATGATTCCTTCAATTCCCCGACGCACTGCTCAACCCAAAAAGTCTGAACCGCCTCAAACACATAAGTCTACCTCGGCACTACAAAACCTGAAATTCCTTGGCGAAATTTTACGGGGCCTTACAGCCTTCCACCACGAAGTAATTTCTTTGCTAAAGTCGATATCTGAGGGTAATGGCCCCCAGTATTCGAAGTTGATCATAGAGAGAAGCTTCGAATACTGTTAATGTGATCTTCGACACCGATTCATGATCGGTATTTGATTCTAAGTTAGCACGATTCATTGTTGCCTCGTTAAAAACCTTGCCGGAAAACCCATTTGGGACAAAACCGGTTCAAGGAAAAAAGAGTGTAACGCGTGCTTTCAGACCTAAAACTTTGTACTGCTCCTCATCGGTCACCGAAGTGTTAGTCCGAAATATAAATAGGAGAAAATGAATGGGGTCGCACTTTAGCAGTAATATCATTTTAGGTGAGTTATATTCCAATTGCTCGGTAGTTGTTCACCGTTCATCTTTTCGAGCTTGTAGGATCCTTTTCCGGTGATTTTGACGATATGATTCGGTCCTTCCTAGTTCGGTCCCAACTTTCCCTCGCTTGGGTTTTGGTTTTAGTGTGACCTTTCTTAGCACTAAGTCCCCGACGTTGAAGTATCGAAGGTTGGCCCTTTTGTTGTAATATCTCTTGGTCCGTGCTTTTGGGCAGCCAATTGAACAAGGGTGGCTTCGCGCCTTTCATCCAATAGTTCCAAGCTCGTATTCATTGCCTCGTCATTTGATTCCTTTGTTGCATATCAGAATCTGATACTTGACTCTCCGACTTCGACCGACATTAGAGCTTTAGCGCCGTAAACCAATGAGAACGGGGTGGCCCCTGTACTGGACTTTGAGGTCGTACGGTATGCCCATAGGATTCGGGTAGGATTTCCTTCCACCTTCCTTTGGTGTTGGCTAACCTATTTTTGAGGTTTTGAAGTATAGTTTTGTTGGTCGATTCGGCTTGTCCCTTCCCACTAGGGTGATAAGGTGTTGACAGGATCCGATTGATCTTATGATCCTCGAGAAATTTTGTAACTTTGCTACCTAAATTGTTTCCTGTTGTCACATACGATTTCGGATGGCACTCCAAACCAACACATGATGTGGTCCCAAATGAAGTCGATGACCTCCTTTTCCCTGACCTTCTCATATGCCTGGGCTTCCACCCACAAAAATAATCAGTCACAAATAATATAAATTGAGCCTTACCTGATCCCCACGGAAGGGGGCCAACGATGTACATTCCCCACTTCATGAATGACCATGGTGATAAAACCGAGTGGAGCAGCTCCCTGGGTCGATGGATCATCGAAGCGTGTCTTTGGCATTCATCACATATTCGAACCAACTCTTTTGCGTCTTTTTCCATGTCGATCCAATAATAACCAGCTCTGATTATTTTTCGAACTAGCAATTCGGCACTGCAATGATTTCCACAGGTACCTTCGTGGATTTCCCTCAAAACATACTCAGTATCGCCCGGCCCTAGACATATTGCAAGTGGGCCATCAAATGTTCTTCTGAATAAGGTTCCGTCTTTGGAAAGGCTAAATCGGGTCGCCTTTATATGCAGGGCCCTCGACTCTTTTGGATTCGAGGGCGGTTTACCGGATATGAGATATTCTATGTACTTATTCCTCCAGTCCCAAGTTAGGCTCGTCGAGTTCATCTCAGTGTGACCTTCTTCCACCACTGATCTCATAATGTATACGACTTCTCCTGAGTTGAACTCATCGTCATCGACCGAAGACCCCAAGTTAGCAAGGGCATCGGCCTTGCTGTTTTGATCCCGAGGTACATGTTGCAAAGTCCATTCTTCTAATCGATGTAATGTTACCTGTAATTTGTCCAAGTATCTTTGCATTAGTTCCTTTCTGACCTCGATTGTTCCATTGACTTGGTTTTTCACAAGGAAGGAGTCGCACTTGGCTTCGATCACTTCTGCCCCCAAACTCTTGGCTAGTTAAAGGCCTGCAATCATGGCCTCATATTCGGCCTCGTTTTTAGTCAATTTCACAGTCTTAATAGATTGTCTAATTATATTATCTATTGGTGGCTTTAATACGATACCAAGTTCGGACCCCTTTGCGTTTGAGGCGCCGTTCGTGAAGAGGGTCCAGATTCCCTAAGAAGTATCAACAACTCTCTTTTGACCTCGGCTGTTAGGGCCGGTGTAAAGTCGGCCACAAAGTCTGCCAAATTTAGACTTAATCGCGGTTCGAGGTTGATACTCAATATCGTACCCACTTATTTCTATGGCCCATTTGGCCAGTCGGCCCGAGAGTTCGGGCTTATGCATAACGTTCCTCAATGGATAAGTAGTTACGACACATATGAGATGACATTGGAAGTACGGTTTTAGCTTCCTAGAGGCGCTTCACAAAGCGAGCACCAGTTTTTTCAGGTGAGGGTACCTAGTTTCAGTCTCACCTAAGGTTTTACTAACATAGTAAATTGGAAATTGCGTACCTTGCTTTTCCCGAACTAGGACTCCACTTACCGCTATCTCTGAGACCGCCAAGTACAAGTACAGTTTTTCGTCTACCTTCGGTGTGTGAAGCAGGGGCGGGCTCGATAAATACCTTTTGAGTTCCTTCAAAGCTTGCTGGCATTCCGGGGTCCACGAAAAGTCGTTCTTCTTCTTCAACAGTGCGAAGAATCGGTGGCTTTTGTCGGATGACCTCGAAATAAATCATCCCAGGTCGGCTATTCGCCCGGTTAACCTTTGCACGGACTTTACGTTGTCCACTACCGTGATATCTTCGATGACTTTGATCTTATGGGGATTGATATCGATTCCCCGATTGGATACCATAAATCCAAGAAACTTACCCGACCCTACTCCAAACGCATATTTTTCTGGGTTCAGCTTCATGTTGTACTGCTTCAGTATACTGAATGTTTCTTGAAAATGTCTTAAATGGTCCTCTGCTCGCAGGGACTTAACTAACATTTCATCAATGTAAACCTCAATTGATTTTCTTATTTGTTTCTCGAACATCCAATTTACTAAGCGTTGGTATATGGCACCAGCAGTTTTTGATCCAAACAGCATTACGTTATAACAGTACGTGTCATACTTAGTGATGAAGTAAGTTTTTTCTTGATCACCCGGGTCCATCCGTACTTGGTTGTACCCGGAATAGGTGTCAAGAAAACTGAGGGTCTCGTGGCCGGCCGTGGCATCGATCATACGGTCGATGTTGGGCAAAGGAAAAGAGTCTTTGGGACATGCTTTATTCAAATCTTTATAGTCTGCACACATTCTTAATTTATTCCCTTTTTTAGGGACTGCCACTATGTTTGCTAACCAATCCGGGTATTTGACCTCCCGAATAGACCCTATTTTAAGAAGTTTAGATACCTCATCCTTGATTGAATCATGCTTGATCTCAGACTGGGGTCTCCTCTTTTGTTTAACCGGATGAAACTTTGTGTCCAGGCTCAGCTTGTGAGTGGTTATCTCCGGTGGGATAGCTGTCATATCGAGGTGGGACCAAGCAAAACAGTCTTCGTTAGTTAGAAGAAATTAAATGAGCTTTACCCTGAGCTCGGAGCTTAGCCCTGTGCCTAGGTATACCTTTCGATCGGGCAAGTTTTCTCGCAATACGACTTGTTCCAGTTCCTCGACCGTCGATTTAGTAACGTCGAAATCATCGGGGGTTATATAAGATCTGGGAATCCCATAATCATCGTCCTCGACTTCCCTTATTTTTCCGAATCTGCCGAAGATGGTATCAGTGATTGCTATTTTGTCCCATTTCTAACCACCTAGTTTGGGCCCTTCGATGTTGAAACTGTAGATGCCGATGTCACCTCTTCAACCGCGAACATTTCTTTTGCAGCCGGTTGTTCCCCGTAGACTGTTTTAACTCCGTCAGGTGTTGGGAACTTTAATGCTTGGTGCAGCGTCGAAGGAACCGGCCTCATGTTGTGGATCCATGGCCTTCCCAATAGAGCGTTGTATCTCATGTCCCCTTCGATCAAGAAACTAATGAAGCAGATGACAAATTTAGTGTTCTTAAGTGACAGTTTCCTTTTTGAAGGAGTCGTTACGTCTCCACTCTCCAAATTTAGTGTTCTTAAGTGAAACAAAAAATAAGAAAAACATGATTAGAAAGGTTTAGAGACAACTCAATATGAATAATGCAACCATTTTGGAACTGCTGGGACTATCCGGAGGCCTATCTTTATTTTGGAATGCCGATATGCAGGTATGTCAAACATACACTTCATCCTTTTATATGAAATCATTGTAAAAGATAGCTTATCTAATTGTGATTATTGGTATATTTTTGTGTACCTAAGTACTGATAGGGATCACCGTAGAACACAAATGCAAGAATTAATAGATCGATCTATAATTGGGGTTCTTTATGGGTTTTAGTTGGTGATTTTAATGATATTATTGATAACTCTGAAAAGAAGGTGGGAGAATTATAGATAACTGGACATTTAAAGATTTTAAGGATTTTATTTGGAACTTAGGTGTAGTTGATTTAGGTTTTAAAGGAAACCTTGGACTTGGTGGTGTTACAGAGAAAATGAGGGTGTGATCCAGGAAAGATTAGATAGAGATTTAGTTTCTCCTAATTGGAAAATTAAGTTTGAAAATGCTAATGTAATTCATATTGATAATGAAGCTTCAGATCACTCTACTCTAATTCATTCTACTGATGCAAATATAATTAAGAAGAAAAAACGTTTTTATTTTGATAAGAGATAGATAGATTGTGAAGAAGTGCATAATATCATTAATAATGCTTGGTCTAATGATGCTAATGTATTTTTACAAAGAAAAGTCAAATTTAAGATTAAGCAATGTCATAAGTGCTTGGTAGGATGGTTAAGAGGGGGTAACGGTAATTGTAAAAAAAGAATTAATGCACTACAAAAAATCGGCAATATTGCGGCAGTTTTAATACGGCGGGTCAATGAAACCGTCGTAATAAGCACTCTACTAGCGCAAATTTTAAGTCACCATATTATGCAACCGTAAAATGGCGGTTTATCGTATATTGCGGCGGATAAACCTAAAATAAGCATACTCTAAGTCTCACCAATTATAACTTTCCCCAAATAAATCATATTCTTTGCAGTTTTCCCTCTCTCTTGCCGGTGTTTCATCTTTTCTCCTCTTCTATTCTCGCTGAGGCCATCGATTCGAATACGAGAAGGAATGGCGAAGCTTCTGGTCTACTCTCACCGAGGCTATCGATTCGAACACGAGAAGGAGGATATCGATTCGAACACGATGAAGCTCGTATGGAGTTTGCTTATCTCCGCAGCGGCTTCAGTGATCTCAACTCCCAACTTCAAACGAAGTTCAGCTAGGTCCTTTCTATTTTTATCTCCTTTTTGCTATTTATTGATTTGGATCTAGGGTTTCATTGTTAGTTTGCTTTGATCTGTCACTATAGCTGTCGGATTTGTTCTTAGCTTCCTTTATTTTTTGAAAAATTATATTATATTATATCCTAAGGAACAGTTTGATTAGTGGAAGAGCATGGTTAAATTTGGATTGTGAAAAATGATTATTAGAGAATTTATTCGAATAATTAGTCTTTTTGGATGATAAAGTCAATAGTTAGCTTTTTAATTTTCGGACAACAGCCAGATAATGATGGTAACTAAAGAAACAGATACAATCAGGAAATCTTATTATTGCCATACAGTTATACCATTTTCAAAGAGTTCATTTTACCGTTGCTTAACATTAAACTTGTTTCATGATAATTAGGAGAAGTGAGGGATGAGTATCTACAAAAAACTTATGGAAAATCACAGAAGTTATTAGCATCAGTTGCTCAGACTCTATTAGTAGGATCAAATAATATTGAGCAAGTTAATTCTGATTCTCTCTCGAGTTCCATTGAGGAAGTACAACAAATTGAAGCTGTGGATATGAATTTGGTACTGTCTGGGGTCAAAAGGTAAGTAGAAATCATTCATTTTAGGTAACTATTTAATTTATAGTATCAGGTCACTTATAAATAACTATTGATAGGAACTAGGAGGTGAAAAGGGCCCGAAAACATCTGGTGCATAGAGGAAATTGGAATTACCAACACAGCCGACAGAAACGATAAAATGGAAGAACCTTTTCGCTGAGAACAAGATGGCTACGAGAGGTATGAATCTACAATACATAACACCTACTATTAAGAATGGAGTCAAAGTTGCAAAACTAGACAAAGAGGTGGTTGAACGAACCACTGAGCGATGGAAATTGGCCTTAATTGTGTATGTAGTGGGAGATACTCCTACTATAGCTGTTTTTGAAAGATTTGTCACATTTCAATGGTATTTTGTTGCTAAACCTATAATATACCTGCATAATGATAGGTATTTTGTGGTCAAATTTGCTGCTATGGAGGATAGAGATGTTGTTCCTTATTCAGGGCCTTACACGATGAATAGCAAACCAGTTATTGTTAAAATGTGGAATGCTGATTTTGATTTTATTGATGAAGTATTGAAGACCATCCCACTATGGATTCAACTTCCAAATCTACCACTGAATTGCTTGGAGGATGGCTCATTGAGCAGAATTGGAAGCACATTGGGAGTACCTCTACACGTTGATGCTTGCACCACAAAGGTAGAACGTATATTCTATGCTAGAATTTTGCTCGAGATGGACATCACAAGGCCACTTCCGAAAAAGATCATGGTGGAAGATCCAAATGGAAGAGAATTTGAACAGGAAGTATGGTATGAGTGGATGCCTATGTACTGTAATAAGTGCTTGAAATTGGGGCATGTGTGCAAGGAACCATATGCCTAAACAATAGAAGGGGAGGTATCAAAAACCTCAACAATTTTGGAGAAAGATAGGACATTAGGAGGGGGGACTACAAAGAGATCATGATACAATTAAGGCTGTTGTACCACAAACCCAAGCAGATGTGAAGCTGAAAGGAAATGAAACTATACAACAACAAAGTCTCTCAAAAGGTCTAGATATGCCTACAGAGGAAGAAGGTTGGAAGACTGTCAAGAACAAATATGTCTCAAAAGGGGCCAAGACTGTGGAAAAGAACCCAGGGATGAGCACATATAATGGTTTTAACACTCTTGCTCCTTCGAGCTCTCAACTGCCAGCACCAGCAAATCAGACAGGTACTGGTGGTATAAATAGCAGGGAAGTGATGCAGGATACAAACGACCCTTTTATACCAAGATGAATATAGTAGCGTGGAATGTTAGAGTCTTGAATAAAGTCTATAAACATAGAGAAATATAGCAGTATATTAAGGAAAATAAAGTAGTTTTGATAGCAATAATTGAGCACAAGGTGAAGCAACCTATGGCAGGGAAGATTATTCAAAAATTACTAGGAATTGGAAGTGGACTGACAACTATGTAGCAAGTAACAGAGGGAGACTATGGATTATGTGGGATCCTGGGGTACTAGATTTTACTAAACACAGCTTATCTGCACAGCTGATCACTAGGAAGGTTCTTATCCACCAAGCAAACAAAGAGTTCTGGATGTTAGCAGTATATGTTCTGCACACTATTGACCATAGAAAGACCATGTGGGAAGAGTTGACACACTTACATAATATGTTAGACGGACCTTGGATTGCCATGGGAGACTACAATGCTATACTAAGTTTTGAGGATAGATATATGACAACCTAGTTATGGAGGCAGGAACTAGGGACTTCTCAATCTTTTTGCAAGACACAGGAACGACGGAGCTAAAAATAGTTGGCAGAGAATTTACTTGGACAAACAATAATGTACATAGCAGAATAGATAAAGCTTTAGTAAATGCTAGATGGATGATTGACATGACACAATTAGAAGTGGTTATTCATGATCCTTTCTTCTTTGATCATACTCCAATATGCTTATACTTTGAATAAGACCCCACCTCCAAAACCTTTCAAATTCTTCAATTAACTAGCAGATCATAAGGATTTTCCAAGCCTAGTAAAGGAAACCTGGGAAGTTAACATGCAGATACCTGCTATGCAAAGAATTTGGAGGAAGCTGAAGATGCTGAAACAAGGCTTGAAGAAGTTAAATGTTGAAAAGTACAGTAGAATACCTGAAAAGATTCAAGCTACTAGAGAGAAATTGCAACAAGTACAAAGGGAAATGAGAACACCTGATCACTTAGAGGAATTTAAGAGTATTGAAAATGATTTGAACGTTAATCTTGAGAAATAGGTAATGGTAGAGTAAAGTATCCTCAAGCAAAAGTCAAGAATTCAGTGGTTAAAGCTAGGTGATTCAAATTCTGCTTTCTTCCACGCAGGTATTAAGAATACAAATGCTCAAAAGAAGATCACTAGGCTACTCACTCAGACAGGAACATATACACAAACTTAGGAGGAGGTGCAACAAGAGATAACTCAGTTTTATAAATATCTTCTGGGATCATCAACAGAGGTAATTCCAGCTGTAGAACCTGAGGTATTGAAGAGGGAAAAGGTGCTGATAAGAAGCCAATAGTTGAAGCTAATAGCTCATGTTTCAAAATAACATGTCTTCCAGGCTTTGTAAAGTATAGATGACTCTAAAGCCCTAGGGTGTGATGGTTATAATGCACTATTCTTTAAGAAGGCATGGGAAAATACAGGGGAGGAGCTAGTAGAGGCTGTTCAAGAGTTCTTCAAAACTTCCGAACTATATAAGCCTATTAATTGCACTGCAAATGACTTTGATACCAAAGGTGCAAAATCCTTCAAAAGTATCTGAGTTCAGACCAATATCCTGCTGCACTACCCTATAAGATAATATCCAAAATTATCACTAGCAGACTATAAGAGGTAATGGATTATTTGGTGGATGTTTACCAGTCATCTTTGTACTTGGCAAGGTGATATCAGACAATATCATACTAAGTCATGAACTGGTTAAAGGGTACAACAGGAAGTCTATTTCACCAAGATGTTGTATGAAGATTGATATGGAGGCGTATGACTCTTTGGAGTGGTGCTTTCTAGAAGAGATTCTAATGCAGCTAAATTTCCTTGAGATATTCATCCAATGGGTCATGAAGTGTGTAAAAAAAAAAAATCCTTTTCTATTCTTATTAATGGAAATTCTACAAAGCCATTCCCAGCAAAAAAAAGGCTCAGACAGGGAGACCCTATGTCTCCCTTCTTATTTGTACTTGCTATGGAATACTTCACAAGAGTTCTAAAAGGGTTGAAGGATAACAAGGAGTTCAAATACCATCTAAAATGTGCAAAGTTGAACATTGTACAACTTAGGTTTGTAGATGATCTCCTACTATTCTGCAGAGGTGATATGGCTTCAGTTAAAGCTTTGTATGCATGTTTCAAGTTGTTCTCAAGGGCTTCAGGTCTAGAGGCAAATATGGATAAAAGCAGTGTGTATTTTGGTAGAGTTAACCAGACTTTCCAGTTTGAAATTCTTGACCATCTAGGATTCATAAAAGGGAACTTCCTATAAGATATCTAGGAGTTCTTCTGAGCACAAAAAGGTTGTCCATAATCCAATGCAAGCCCTTCATTGACAAGATGATAGGTAGAGTTACAAGATGGACTTCAAAGCTATTATCTTATGCAGGGAGATTACAGCTGATAAAAAGTATCCTCTTTTCAACACAGACATTTTGGTCCAAACCTTTTACTCTACCAAAGAAGCTGATTCAAATGATTGAAAGTGTCTGCAAAAGATTTTTATGGACATGTGGAGTGGAAGTCTAAAAAAGGGCATTGATTTCTTGGGATAAGCTCTGTATTCCAAAAGTAGATGGTGTTCTCAATATAATAGATATTCAAACCTGGAACAAGGCTGCTATATGCAAGCTACTTTGGAATATGTACCAAGAAGGACAAGCTATGAGTGAAGTGGATACATTGCTATTATGGGAGAAGAACCACTTTGTGAATGAACCAACCTAAGAAAGCATCTTGGATTGTACAGAAGATCCTAAAAGCTGCTAAATACCTAGAAGAAGTAGGCCTACATGAGAGGAAATTTAGACAAATAAGGAATTTCTCTATTCAAAAAATGTACAGAAAGATTCACGGAGAGTTCCCTAAAATCTCTTGGAGAAGACTGATATGTAACAATTATGGGGGCTCCTAGATGGGTGTTCATATTGTATCTAAACTTACAAGGGAGACTGCAAACAAGGGATAGAATAGCCAAATGGAGTGAAATTGAAGATATGACATGTCCACTGTGTGCAAGTGAGCCTGAAACAACTGATCATCTGTTCTTTAAATGTGCAGCGACACCACAAGTGTGGGAGAGGATATTGGAATGGCAGGGATCACAAGGAGGGCTCACGGATGGTCTGAAGAAGTCCACTGGGCAGAGGTCCATGCAAATAGTCATTCAGCAATGTCGAATATGTATAGGCTATGCATGTCTGCGAGTGTTTATCATATATGGATGGAAAGAAATTTGAGGGTATTCCAAGAAAAGTCCAGGCCAATGGAGAATATTATACGAGTAACAGCACAAAAGGTCCATAGTCGTGGAAATATGAACAGGAAGTTAGCTGGGCAACTACAAGATATGAAATGGTACCCTAGAGGTTGAGAATATCCTAACTTGTACTCCATTAAGAATCCACTAGTAGAGTAGGAAGAAGTTTTTTTTTTTTTTTTTTTTTTTTATCTAGGACTTGGGGAATGATGTCCAAGTTCTTAGAAATAGCTAGGCTGTAATGGATTTTTGGTTTGTGAAATGGAAAAAATTTACTTACCAAAATAATAAATAACTATTGATCATTTTAAGTGAAATTAGTAATATAACAAAGATATACATTATATATAATGACAGTACAATAGATTTTTACACCATTAATGTAACTTAACATATTATAAAATGTCACTTACCATTTATTCAAGTTAAATATCAATACTACTAAATAGAGTTGTCTTTGATTTACCTTTCAAAATAACCTAATTGAGTAAATTTCTTACATCGTCACTGCATAATAGAGGTAGAATTTTAAAAGAACTAGTGAAATTTATATTGGAAAGCAATAATCTAATGTCTATCAGTTGGTATTTTGGTTCCTAATTTTCTTAGGATACATTTTGTTAGTATGTCATCTTCCATTTTGTTGCTTTTGGATTTTGTCTTGAATTTTCCTTTTTTATGCAACAAAATTATGTGAGATCAAAATGGCATGGATGTTTTTTGTGAGATTTATTTTTTAACCTTAATGGATTAGGTTATATAGGGACATACAACATTCTAATCGAAGGTAATCTTGTACTTGTTTGACCTACCACCTTACCCTCCTTATTCTTTTAGAGAAGAAGGACAATGTTTAGTTGATAGAAGTACAAGCAGGTCGTTAGTAAACTGATCACATATAAATAGTCAATGTTACTGCAATTATAAAAATGAGTATCTTATTTGATATGAAAAGAAAGAAAGAAAAAGCTTAGCAAATGGTTATTTTATGTAATTAGTCTTCTAATGTTGATGGTGAAAGTCCATGTAAAAGAAAAGCCTTACTCCATAGCAACCAAAAAGTACATTGATGCAAGTACAACTATTTTGGATGTGCAAGGAGTATGGTATGTCGGCTAACTATTAAATGAAGTGAGATATATGTGTCCTTAGAGTGTGACTGGTCCAATTATTATTTTCGTTGATCTTTGGTGACTTTGGAGAGACCGGCAAAGGAATATATGTTTGTCTTATTGCGAGTTTATATTCATCACTAACACAAACTATACGAATCATGGTGCAGGAATGAAGAACTTCAACAAGTCAGCAAGAAAATTCATTGAATACCTCCAAACTGTCGATGGTAACAATTTTTATTAGGTAATTTCTTCTCTATCAACTAGATCAAGCCATGGATAGCTCTCTTCTTGCTCTAATTAGGGGAGTAGGGATGACTTGATGCTCACGGACTATTTGATAACATGCATCACTGAAAAAATCAATTGTTAAAAATAGTGTTACATGTTGATAATTAGTCTCAATATTGATAATTACTCATGTGGAACTGTGGATGAGAACATGTTGTACCAATAGAAATTAAGTGCTAACTGAAGCTTGGTCAAATCTGAAAATAATGCTGCTTATGTAGCTCAGGCATTGCAATGGAGCAAGGCTGCACACTGTGCATAGGTTTCTCGAGTCTCATTGTGTTTTCACTCTACGGGTTACTACATTACCTTTCTCCTATTTTGGTTTGGTTGATCATTGAAGGCTGTGATTTTCATGTGTTATGTGTGCAATTATGAGAGCAAAGAGAGTCTAATATTTTTTGTTGTTTTAAGAAAATTTCATCCTTTGTGAAAATGCAATTACGTTATACCTATTAGTTACTATCATCCTTTTGTATCAATCATGATTGAGTTTTGGTTACTTATCAATTGTTGGTTTTAATTATTTTGTAGGCATAGGATATAGGAATTTGGTGGTGGTGGTGGTGGTTTGTTTGGAGCTAGACTTCCAGATTTTGAGCAGGTCCAGCAGCAGTTGACTCAAAACCCCAATATGATGAGAGATATGTTGAATATTTCTCTTGTTCAGAATTTAATGAATAGCCCTAAAACCATTTGCAACATGATCATGAATAATTCCAAAATGCGAGAGATCATGGAGCACAATCCCGTGCTTGCTCACGTACTCAATGATCCTGCTACTCTTCGACAGACAATGGAGGTTGCACGAAACCCTAAACTTATGCGTGAGATGATGCGAAATACACAGAGCCATGAACAATATTGAATCTTCTCCCGAGGGATTTAACATGTTGAGGCGTATGTATGAAAATGTCCAAGAGCCACTCCTAAATGCAACAACATTAACTGGAGATATGAGAAACGATGTGCGGTCTAACTAGTTTGCAGCTCTTTTGGGAGCATAAGGTGGTGGGCAAGGCAGACACCAATTAAATAATCCTCCAACTTCCGGTTATGAGACAACTGATAATCCAGCTGCTCTAGTACTAATTCATTTCCCAATCCTTGGGCATTTGCAGGCAGTTGCGTCGCGTCTCCTAGCAGCTCGAAAAGATCACTCGATGGAAATAACTATGCGAATCATGAGTATTTATTGAATGTATCTCTAGGATTTATTATCGTTTTTTTTTCTTATGTTGAATTAATATAAAATATTACTCCATTAAATTTTAATACATTTGATGGTGTAATTCTGAAGTGCTTATGATTTTTATGTACAACAAGTAATTCATTTAAGTAATTGTTCTCTTATATTGTGTCAAAGCTGTTACAAATAATAGACAAGCTTTCATGAAATGGACAGAGCAAATATTTGTAATGAACAAAAATTGTAGAAATTAATTACAATGGAAAACAATTATGGTGGGTTCAAATTGCCTTTTAAAGAGACAATTGTGGCGGTTGTAAACCGCCATTTTATGCAGGGTTCAATTATGATATTTAACTGGAAGTCGTCGTAATAACTTTTTAGGGAACGTAATTCGGGCGTTTTGTGAAACCGCCATTAATGCTTATAGCGGCATTCTGGTGTGGATGGCAGGCAGGCCTATATTTCTTGGTTTTATAGGACTCCTTACAATTAAAAACTGTCGTCACCCACTAAAATAACCGCCATTATTATAATATTTTTTTGTAGTGATGAAATTCAAAAGAGAATAGAAGATCTTAGAAGCAATCCTAATAGTTTTGACATAAACAAATTAAAGTTGCTTAAAAAAGAGTTATCACAAGCTTATAAAGATGAAGAAATTTATTGGAAACAAAATTCTAGAGTTTTATGGCTACAAGAGGGAGATAAAAATTCTTCTTTTTTTCCACATGTCTTCATTACAAAGGAGAAGAATGAATATTATTAATGGTCTCCAAACATCTGATGGGAAATGGGTGGTAGAACAAGCATACCTATTGCAAGAGATAAAGAATTTTTATGATAAGCTTTTTACTTCATCCAATCCAACTAATTTTTTGATGGTATTTTGAACTATGTCCCTATTACTATTAATGACTCTTCAAACCAGCATCTTATTAAGGATGTAAATGACGATGAAATTAAGAAAACTGTATTTGCTATGCACCCTTTAAAAGCCCCAGGTATTGATAGGATAACTTATTCTTTTAAAAATATTGGAATATTTTAGAAAAAAAATATTTGTGACGCAGTTAGAAGCTTTTTTAATTCAGTTATATCCTTCCTGATTGGAATGAAACTCTAACCTTGATTTCAAAAGTTAAAAATTCAACTGGAATATTTCAATTTAGGCCTATTAGCCTATGTACTACTTTTTATAAGAGTAGTTCCTCGGCACGTGCGTTGCACGTGCGTTGCACGTGTATGCCGAATCATGTAATACATGAGTTTTTACAATAATATGAATATTACTATAAAAAAAACTTGAATAAATAATTATACATGAAAGAATAAAGTACAAATTCAAGCTCACTGAAATTTGCAAGCTTGGACACTTCAAAGTCAAGAACATTCTAATTTTGTGAAAAAATGTATCAATTATGAACCAACATCTAATAAATTAGAAGTATTAAGTAACACCAAAAAGTATGTCAAATATACTATTCCCCTTGTTTGTGACCAGTAGGGGTGTATGGTTTATTTTGGGTTGGTTTTTTCTAAAAAAGAAATCAAATCAGATAAGTCGATTTTTAAAATATTGAAATCAAACCAAACCGAATTAAGTCAGTTTTTTATCGATTCGGTTTTTGTCAGTTTTTGTTGGTTTTTCAGTTTTTTCGGTTGTTTATCGGTTTTTTCTTAAATATGAGACATACACTACCAAACGCATATTCTGGCGACTACATTATCAATGTAACACTATCAAACCAGTTGCTCTTTGAGAAATTTATCATTTACCAAGATATATTAATGATTATTGAATCAAATAGTGATGAATAATTTAAGTATTCAATTAAAAATCGATTAGTTTTAACATGAAATAAATTCTTGTACTTAGCAAAAGAAAAATACCAATCAAACTAGAATGTAAAGGCAAATAATTAGATTATTATAATAGCAAAGAACTAGACTAAAAATACAAACGACTAATATGTAACATAAAATTTTAGAAATTTTATATAAAAATATACATATATATAAGTGTAATAATAAATTTAAATAGCTACTTTTATAGTAGGTTTGGTTCGATTTTTCCGGTTATTTTTTTTATTAAAACCTAAATCAAACCAAATTTGATCGATTTTTAAAATTCAAAACCAAAACCAAACCAAACCTAAAAAATATCGATTTTTTTGGTCGGTCTGATTCGGTTTTCGGTTTGATTTGATTTTTCGGATTTTTGTGAACACCCCTAGTGACCAATACCTCTATCAACATTGTGACTATAATATAAACTTGATTTTTAAATATAAAATATTCCTACAAAAACCTACATCAAAATATTTTTCTCTATATGAAACTCACCCAAATTTTTAAGATCAGACACTTAAAAATTGAGAATGTTCTAATTTCATAAAAAATAGTCAAGAACCCTTATCCAATAAATCAAAAGTATTAAGCAATGTCATGCAAACTAAAATGTTTTAACTTTATCAAAAAATTGTGTGTTCAATCATTTTTTAAAAGGTGTATGATCATTCCTGCTAAGCTATGAAAAAAAAATAATGAAACTACCGACTTATCAAATAAATCATATACTATTATATTTCTATACAATGTCAGGTAATAAATAAACTATGCGTTAAGGGTATTCTTTTCAATAGAATCGACACTAAAGAGAAAAGATAGAATATTTAAAAAAGGAGAGAGACAATAGTAGTTCTCAGATAAATATTAACTTAGTTTGTTGCTGACAAAGAAGAGAATGAATATAACAAACTCGTAAAAAATAGTCGACCGAAAAAGCATTTCTATTACTCATTTGTTAACTTGAAAACTCGCTAAAATTATCATAAAACATTTGTCCTTAACTAAGGGCTGTAATTAAATAATATAAATAATCAAATTGGTCATTCCGAAGAGTAAGATGAGAACATGTTAGTTGTACATCATAAAATTTTCAAAGTTGTCAGCGATTAATGATTTGAAGTGATTCATGTACCTTAAAGGGTAAAATTTAATATTCTTAATCTTGACTGCCAAGTACTATGTTTTATTTTTCATGACAAGTAATTACACTAATAATATAATGAACATTAACTTTCTATCTTTCCCACATCATGAAATTCTAGTCGTCCAAAATCTCAATCATCAATTAGTTTAACCCCATATATAACTTAGTCTACCCAAATAGTTAATTTGTTTTTTTCTAAATCTACAGAATCAATAATATAAGATGAATGTTTTAAACATGTCAGAAGACCTGCCAAACTCTTGGTGATTTTCAATAATCCTCTTAACAAAATAACATTAGTTTATTGTATAAATAAAATAACAGAACTAATATATATATATATATGTAAAAACTTGGACGAAACACTAACATATTGATTTTTCCTATATTAACCGACTCTTCCTTATAAACAGGCAGTAAGAGGAGGGATTTAGGAGGAGCTATCATACCTTCTAATTACTTATTGAAAAATTTGAGGAATCTCATTGTTACAGCTGTTTCTGTGCTATTGCGGACGACTATGGAGCCAAGATCTAGAATTTGCTTTTGTCCATAACTGTTATAACCATAGCCGTGGTTACAACGAGCCATGCATTCAAATCACTGGAATACCATTAATAACCACTAAGTTCAATTAACATGCAATATTTCTTCGTCTTTTTTAATATTTTCGTATCTTTGTTGGGGCAAATACTAAATGCACCTTATCGCTTTTCAATCAACTTATTCACTTGCTTGTCCAGTAAAACAAAGAATTGCATGAAAACGTCATTTTACATCCGGTAGTATAATTGACTACTTCAAAGTGAATGGAAGGACATTATAATGTAGAAAATAATATTAATCTAACTTAAAAAGAACATAGATTTCAAAGGATGTGACTATTAGTAATAGAGCACAAAAACGTTGCTATTGGGAACATTGAATAGTACAATAAGTGTTAATATACAATTAGAATATAAATATTGACGTATTTGTTAAAAAAAGAAGAAGAAGGTATAAATATACACTAAGTATTGATATACAATTAATTAGGATACAAATATAGATGTATTTGTAAAACAAATGTTGTAAAATGTAGTTGTTTGACATATAGTACCTGATTGGTGTCCAAAAGATATGGTTGAAGGCTAATAATTGAAGGTTGTATTCACTTACTCAAAAACTCTCCATAATGTTTCTGGTGAGGACATCTTTCTTGCATCTTGAAAATTTCAAATTTCTTCAACGATCAATTTCACGAATTAATTAAATATGATTTTTCGATTATTAAAACTTTATATTGTTTATCTGTCAACTTTTTAGAACATATATATATATATATATATATATATATATATATATATATATACACACACACACACACACACACACACACACCCATCATGCAAAAGGTACGCCGTTAGAGTGAGTGCGCTTTACATAAAATAAAGGCTCTAAGCTCCGCTCCTTCGACTGATTGTTCGGATCTCAGGTTCTCTATTGCACTCCCTAAATAAGGTCTCATTTCATCGACATAGTCAGGAGCAATGGATGTTGTAAACGCACAAGTGAAACACAAATGAGTATAGGTTTTAAGGGATGTAATTTCGATCTAAACCCGGAAACCCATATCTTTATATGCGAAATTACTTCGTCCTTCTTTTTTATTAAATGTTGCCGCTAATAACCAACGAATGGTAAGTGCTTTTCCTTGTGTGGATCCTATTTCAATGGGAACTTGATGAGTCAATCCACCACGCGTCTTGCTTTTACTGTTATATCGGGAGTTACTCCACGTATTGCTTGACGTAAAATGGATAGTGGATTTGTTTCTATCTTCTGTTGAATCTTTTTCACGGCTAATTTGATAAGCCAATGATTTTTTTCCGTGTTTCAGAATACGGTTAACCAACATGTTAACTAATCGAATACGATAAATTGGATCGGATTTTGCTATTTTTTTTTTCTGCAGTACCTCGACGTGACATGAGCGTGAAAGAGGTTCAAGAATCAGTTTTCTTTTTATAAGGGCTAAAATCACTTATTTTGGCTTTTTTTACCCCATATTGTAGGGTGGATCTCGAAAGATATGAAAGATCTCCCTCCAAGCCGTACATACGACTTTCATCGAATACGACTTTCCGCAGAATTCTATATGTATCTATGAGATCGAGTATGGAATTCTGTTTATTCACTTTAAATTGAGTATCCGTTTCCCCCCCTTTCCTGCTAGGATTGGAAATTCTGTATTTTACATATCCATACGATTGAGTCCTTGGGTTTCCGAAATAGTGTAAAAAGAAGTGTCGAATCATTCTATTTGACTCGGACCTGTTCTAAAAAGACGTGGTATTTCGAATTGTTTGTTGACATGAACACGGACAAAGTCACGGAAAACCTCTGAAATTATTTCAATATTAAACCTTGGACATATAAGAGTTCCGAATCGAATCTCTTTAGAAAGATCTTTTGTCTCATGGTAGCTTGCTCCAGTCCCCTTACGAAACTTTTGTTATTAGGTTAGTCATACACTTCATAATGTTTCTAGCGATTCACATGCATCATCAAATAATACAAGTCTTGGATAAGAATCTACAACGCACTAGAACGCGCTTGTTGACGATCCTTTACTCCGACAACATCTAGCGTTCCTCGAACGATGTGATATCTTTTTGATATCTTTTTCCAGTGCTTTAGCGGGATTTGGCCTTTTTTTGTTATAGGTATTTAACCGGTTCGGAAGATAAACTATCAGTCAATGACGTTGCCAAGGTAGATGTTTTTCTTTGCCTTTCAAGATATTGCGTATAAAGAGAAAGATAGCCAGTCCTCTTGGGCGACTGAGAGTGTTATATAAAAGACCGTGGAGGGAGTCTCAATCGATCTTTTCTACGATTCCTTATCACGCCACACATGGAGATCTTTCCATTGATAGATCAGAGGGTCCCCCCTTGAACAAATTCTTAAAGGTTAGGTTACGACCTATTTCTACGGAAGAGGTTTACTTTGTACTGCCCCCTGGGGAGTACGGTCGCAAGACCGAAACTTAAAGAAATTGACGGGGGCATGCACAAGCGGTGGAGCATGTGGTTTAATTCGATACAACACGCAAAACCTTACCAGCCCTTGACATATGAACAAGAAAACCTCTCCTTAACGGGATGGTACTGACTTTCATACCGGTGCTGCATGGCCATCGTCAGCTCGTGTCGTGAGATGTTTGGTCAAGTCCTATAACGAGCGAAACCCTCATTTTTTGTTGCTGAGACATGCGCCTAAGGATGCCCATACACCCCATAGCAAAATGGGGTTGCAGAATGGAAAAAGAGACATTTATTGGAAGTTATTAGGGCACCTTCCTTTGAGATGAATCTTCAAAAGTCTTTATGGTCTGAAGCAGTGTTAACCTAGGTTTACCTGATTAATAGGGATGCTTTTCGTGGTATTGAAAGGGAGATTTAGTTGCAGGTAGGAGCGAGTCCACCCTGCAAAGCGGCTTCTCGCTTATCCCCATTTTCAAATAAGGAGATCTGACGTCAAGTGCAGGAATTGCTGTCAAAGGGGCGGCAGAGTCTCAGTCCGTGTTCAACGCCTGCTTGACTAGCTCAAACTTTCACTCCTATATAGATGGAAAAGTGATCATTTTTTATGCTTTCGAGGTCACTTTCTTTACTGATTTCACTTTGCAACGAAAAATATCGGGTTTTGTCACTCTAACTTTTTCCTTGTGATACCGGAAGCCTAACCTAAAGAGATTAGATTGGTCACCCTATCACACTTCTTAGCTCCCCTACTTCTTCGTGCGACGTCCTTGGAAGATCGAGCACAAGAATTACGCATAACAACATACCAAAAAGAAGAATGCGAGAAGTTCATATTCTCCATATTCTACTATAAACCAGGTAGTGAGGATGAAAAAGGATAAGCTACCTCATTCGTGCTCCCGTCTTTCCCGCTGCCGGCCACATTCACTTGCTTATCGTAGAGGCTGTAAGTACACAGTACCGAACAAGTAGGCTGCTTTTTCTGGAATGCAGTCCGAGATAACCGTAACCGTATATATATAGAAATATATCTTCGATGCTGTCATTTCGAAAACCGCTTGTTTTCGCCATTGGTTACTGGTTGAGCCACGGGAATGGAATGAGATAAGAATCCCTGGAGATCTTTCCTCTCCACTTACTCGTAATAGGCTTTTCTTCTGGGAGTTGTCGGCGGCTCAACAATCTTTATTCCAAAGGTTTACCGAGGTAAGCTTTTGACAAGTATTCTTTTATTTATTTGTAGGTTTCTCTACTTCAGGTTCTTCCGAGGGCCTTTGTTTGAGGTGAAGGTTCTATAGTTTGATGATTACTTATGTTCTCCTCTCCCCTTCCCCGGTAGCTAGGAAAGATTTCTAAATATATTTCCTTCCTTCTATTCAAAGGCACTCTAAAGGCTTTGCAACCTTCAGAGCTGGTTGACAGCCGCCTAGTCAGTCACTCTCGCTCTTTGATAGACATCTTTCGGTTCTCGGTTTCATCCACGGCGGATAAAGCAGCGGATGATACATATTTGGAAATAAGAAGATCATATATAAGTTTTTTCATGCCTCGACTCTCCCTCAGTTCGTTCGGAAATCATGGTAGTCTTTTCATGGAGATTTTTGGGAACGGAAATGTGCCTGGGGTTAAGAACAACAACAAAACTGTCTTATGTCTGTTGCCATGGAATGTATAAGTAGGGATTGTTTTATGCTTGGAAAGCCTGTTCGGCACTCTCTATCCCTTTTTTTGGGACTGCTTTTTAGGATTCGTGTATATATATATTCACAAAGAATATTACGTTTAATTGGCTATTGCGGGAATGATGCTGTTAGACAAAAGCATACTATGTAAATATTCAAACCAACTTACTTGCCTTCTAAATTGCTCCTAAAAAGTCATTTGTTACGTCCCCATCAAAAGATCAATGATTATTTGAAACAAGCAGCATAATATGAGAATAGAGTAAACGAAGCACTGCCTTGTAAAAATTTCGGAACAGAGTAAGAACATGTTTCGATCTCAAGCAGAGTTGCATAAAAATTAAACAATGTCATGTGCAAGACGCCGCAAAGAGAATTGTAGCAGCGGTAAATATGACTTCTTTTTCAATAATGATAATCGAAAATAATATGTTTAGTTGTGACCATTAATGAAGGAGTATGAAGTGTTGGTTGAGATTGCTTGTAAGCGTTATATTTTTTATAAGTAGTGTACTTGATCTAGATATGGAGATTGACTTTCATTTAGATGCAAATTGACCTTAAATACTCTATCATAATTGCAAACAATTGACCGCAAAATTATGGTTAATCCTATTTGACTCCTTCAGAAATTAAAAGGAACGACTTTAAGGAAAAGACACTTTAAGAGTATTAGTTCCCCC